>PVJX010004323.1:37170-96398 GCA_004027295.1 Dolichotis patagonum
AGCTGAGGATTTCTCCACATCACTGCAAACGGTTCATCTTTTCCCTGAAGTCTTCTGTGATCAAGTTGCCATATCACCTTCATCGTGATATGGAAACTTGACCGGTATCACGATGAAGGTGATATGGCAACTTGACCGGTATAGGAAACAGCTAGCAGAGGAATAAAGCTCAGTTCCAGGGTGTGTGTGGATGACTGACATGCCGGCAGCAAGCTGAGGAGGAAGACTCGCCCCAGATGAGGGCGGCACTGACCAATAGGCTGCGGCCTGGATGGAATGAAAGGGAAGGGAGGAAGTGTGTCCATTTTGGTTTTTGTTTTTACTTTCTTTTTTAATGGAAAAAAAAGTGAAACAGAATTTCATAACAAAATAATAGGAGAATAACCATAGTTAATACATTGCATATTGTCATCTTCAAAGTAGTTACGCAGAGTACAGGATACAGGCATAAAAAATTCTCCAATCAATATTAGCACAAATGTTTCTTTCAGTGAACTAAGAGATGCTCATAGTATGGCTAACTTACATTTTCCCTTCCTTCATTCCCCTTTCCCTTTTTCCTTTTAAGTAATTTCTTCCCATTTCATAATAGCTGGTATATGTTTAGACCTTATTTGCCCTTTCAGTTTCTCACACCAGGAAGACAATATGATGTATACACATGTGAGACTGATTTATTCCACTTGTGAATATGGTCTCAAGTTGAAGAGCTCCAGCCTGCTTGAGTGGATGCGTCCTTTGCTGCCTCACCTTTGGGCCTCGGCCTCCTCAGCCCCAACACAGACTCACAGGGCAGCGCCCAGGAGCTTCCAGGCCTTTGACTTTCCTGCATCCTTGATCCCTCTTGTTCTGCAGCTTCCAGCTTCCTGGGCTGAGCAGCTGCTGGACCCTGCAGCTCTCCACGCACAAACAGCCATTGCAGATTCTCGGCCTCAGATCCTGTGAGCCTGCCCACCGCTGACTCCCTTTGCATAACTGCACTCAGATTCCCTATTGATTCTACCTCTCTAGAGAACCTCAGTACATCCTCCAGGCCCACCTCTACTGTGGGAGGAGTCTCTGTGGTCTTCTGAGAAGGGAAACCACTCAGCACACAGTGGAGATGACAGTGACTGTAAGAAAACTCTGAAGTAGCCTTGTCATCATGACCCATCCTGTCCCCATGGTCCCAATTCAGTCATGCCTACGCCCACCATGTATATAACTGTGCTCTGTTGCCCTTCTTCAGGAGTAGCGGCCCCACCTGGTACACAGTGACCCTACTTGAGGCTGGGATGCTCCCCTGAACCAGCACTGCCTCCCCAAAGTAGGGCCATTATGGGCCCCCCATTCCCACTTGCCAGGAAGCTGTACTCAGGAAGCATGTGCTTTTTGGAAGCATGTATGTCCCCAAAATGTGGCCCCAGCTGGTAGACAATGTCTCACACCCTGCCTTAGATTCACCTGCTTGTGGGCTGCTTCCTGTATCCCCTAAAACCATAGTACAGCATGAGCTGCTGGGTTTACCTGGAGTCCCCAGAGCAAGGTCCTCCAGGATGGGCTCTGAGTAGAACCCGAGGATGGAACTTTGTTCCAAGTCTGATTCCTTGACAGCTTCTGTAAACATCCTGGACCCTGGGGGCTGTGGTTCCTGGACCACCCATTCAAGCCACACCATCAGAACCATATCCCAAGACAAGGACAGAGAGTGACATTGGCTGCTGTAGGCATGAGTGGCTCCAGGTGCTTAGTAGGGTCAAGAGAAAGCAAAGAGGCTGCTGGGAAGCAAATGGTCCTTTAGCACCCAAGGCGATCACAGCCTAGGAGCTGGTGGCTGTGATGGACAAGGCTCTCATCCCACAAAGTACCAGGGGCATGAGGAAAAGCTAAATCCAAGAAGCTTAGTGTGGGCCCCGCTCAGCTCCAAGGACGGTGGGGAGCTGAGGGCAGCCAGGCTGCTGGAAAGAACAGGGGACGGCCAGGAACCACAGTTCACTGTGCGGGCCTGGGTGAGTCCCTTCTCCAGCAGGAGCTCTGTTTCCTGTTCCGCAGAAATCGGGGCACTGAATGAGCCCGTCCCTAAATGCCCATCCACATCTGACAACCGACAGGTCCTCTGGGCCATGTAAGGAATTGCTTGTTTCTCCTTCTTCTGCCCATTGGCAGGTTCCAGAAGGACCCTTAAGAAGGCCTACAGGACCGGATTATAATTGGAATAATAAAATATTCATAATCTCAATAATATCCAATATTTATTTAGTGCTCGCTGTGTGCCAGGCCCCATAATAGGGACCTTACGAGGACTGAGCTCGTTTAAAAAATAACACTGAGCGTAGTGACAGCTCTTAATTAGCCACAGCCAGAA
The DNA here is from genome assembly GCA_004027295.1 of Dolichotis patagonum. Lineage (NCBI taxonomy): Eukaryota > Metazoa > Chordata > Mammalia > Rodentia > Caviidae > Dolichotis > Dolichotis patagonum. The sequence goes on from PVJX010004323.1 coordinate 39,515, forward strand.
CCAGACCTGGGGAGAGTTCTGGGGTCCCGTGCGCCTCTGTGGGTCCTTTCCTCACTGCCAAGGCCATTCCCAGGGTACAGTGTCCAGTTCCTGCATGGTCTTCCATGAAAGAGCTGGGCCAGTGGCCATCACAAAGGCCAGTGACTAACGGGTCCCATCCACCAACTGTTTGCAATGGAGTAGAGAACAAAACCCTGAATTAAAGAGATGACACATAGCGGGTAGCCAGACATCAGAACGTTACCAAGGACAGTATCTGGCAGGAGCAGCAGCAGAGGGTCCCACCAGGGGCCCCACACCCGCTTTGAGGGTGGGTACCCGATGCTCTTCACGCCTGGCCACATTCAGAAAAACTGGGCAGGGCACCTTCCTACCTGCGCCATGTTTTGTAGCTCTGTTGATGTCTGGAATGGGCTACACCAAGTGAGAGGATCTGACCACCCTAAGGCTTTCCATCCTGGACAGTCTCAGGTAGGCGACAAACCACAAAAATGAATATTTAATTCCAAAGCTATTTCCTGCATAAACATTCCCACAGGTTCCCAGGGCTGTTGTGCTACCTCATCCTCATCGGTAAATTTTAAGAAAGAAACGACGAGGTAGCCGAGAGTAGGGAGGTCTCAACTTTAAGGTACATTTTTAATTAAAAGAAAAAGATCAGAGCTGTGATGTGGCATCATAAAGCAGATAATTTTACAGCTGGATGGTCTCCCTCTGATGTACTTGAAAACCATTTTCAAGCGACATAAAGTTTAACATACCGGTACATCTGCCTACCCACTAGATTCTACATGGAATTTAAAATTTAATTATATTAAAGCTTTGTTACAGTGTGCATTGCAAGCACGCTAGCCAAGTGGAACTTTAACAAAATCTCCGCAGAAAGGTTTGGTTTTTTTTTTTTCCACTTTTAAATTCAGTTTTGTAGAACCTAGAGTGGAATTTGACAAACAGTTGATGATTCTGTCCAGTGTTTGCTGCTTACATAACAAACCACCGCAGATCCAATTGCTTATCCTCTCAGGCACTGCTCAGGAGCCCATCTTTCCTTCGCTTTCTCATTGCTAAAGCAGAAATGCAGCCAAAGAAATGCAGGACTGAGAGTTGGGGTTGACCCCTTTGAAGTCAGGGAAGGGCTTGGGAGGGAGGGGAGGTAGTTACTCTGGAGAGAGTCCTCTTGCTGCAAACTTTATGTGTGCACTGAAGCACTATACTTTGTCAGGAGGAAAAAGAAGTTGCTATATAAAGCTACTAATCACAGGTTGAGCTTTCTCTGCAACGAAAAATGCCACCAGTCCCTGAAGGAAGAGAGAATTCCACGCAAAGCTGGTTCTCCCTCTGAGAGATTCAGGGTTGGGCTTGAGAAGCTGAGCCTGAATCAGGGGGCCAAGATGTGAATGCTGGCCCTGCCACTAGCTAGCTGTGCATTCTCCAGCAAGCTGCTTACCTCTCTGGGCCTATTCTGGAAAGTGGAATTGATAACAGTATCTAATTCATCTCAGATTGTCGGGAAACTAAAGATGGTGATGTATGTAAATACTTAAACACAGAGGATGCACTCAGAAAGTGACAACAGGGACCTTTACTGCTGTTGGTGCTGCCGGTAGGTTTTTTTTAAAGAGTGCCAGTGCTGTACCACAGCCGAACAAGCCAGCAACTTCCTGAACCAGGCGGAAGTAAGAAAGCGCATGCCCTGTCCAGCAACTGTGCAATCTGAGTTGGGAGGCCTTTTGAAGTGTTGCTTAGTAAAAGAAAAACAGAAGAGAAGCCAGTCTTCCCATTTTTCCACCCATCCATCCACACTGTCTGGCCATCCATTCATCCATCTATCTGTTTGACCATCCATCCATCCTTCTGTCCATCTGCCCATTCATCCATCTATCCATCCCTCCGTCCTTCTGTCCATCCATCCATCCAACAAGCATCTATTGAGCCCCAGGCATGGGGGAAGCAAACTCACAAAATGACACCCTGTCTAGCCCTACAGAATCTCTAATCCAATGATTCGGCTAAATAAGTAGCAACATTACGGGCAAAAGGACACAGCAGAAGACCAATGTAGAAAAGTGCCACACAGGCCACGAATGGGGAAATGTCACACAGAGAGATGCAGAAAACTGAGGCTCTGCTGGGAGGGACTGCTGAACAGGGAGGGGACAAGCGGGACAGGTCCCCAAGGTGGGGGGTGCTAACGAGACCCTCAGGAGCTCAGGAGGAATTTTCTGAAGGCCAAGGGGCACCAGCACAGAGAGACTATTTTCAAGTGAAAAAATGGTGAGCTTTGTAGCACAGAACAAGATACCAGTTTTCAAAACATGCTTTAAGTATGCAGAGAAATGAGGTAGACGAAAGGGTAGAGGAGTCTGGGGCTGTGGACAGAGGAACCGGAAGGAGCGGGGAGGGGAGGAAACGTGGAAGGGGTGATCTTTCCCTCTTCCCTATGCATTTCTGTACAGCATGAATTTTCAATAGTAACATAAATTGTTTTTATAATAATTATTAACCATAAAAATGCACATTTAAAGTGTAAGTGATTTGTTTCTTTTCAGTCGTCATATTTAATTTCTGAAATTTAAATTAATATTAAAGGAGGGCATGGGATTTTTATGTTTATGAATCAAAGACATGGGCCAAAAATTATTCATTCTAAAAAGAGTCCTCACAACAAGCTGAGCGCTATCAAAGCCACCAGGGAATAGAGCTACGGATCAGAGTTGGGGCGTCTGCCTCTTGCTCCAGCAAGGGGGACAGATGGCCGCTAATACAGCCTGGAGGAGGCGAGGCAGGAGAAGGAGAAAAAGGAGGGCAGTCCAGGGGCTCTGAGAGAAGATGCCCATGAGGAGGCACCTGAAGGAAGTGAGGCAGGACCACGTGAGATCCTGAAAAGCCACGTGGCTGCAGACGAGGTCACCGAGGTGGCAAGAACCAGACCCAGGTAGATTTTGTAGATTTCCAGTGGCACAGCTTTTGAGCAGTGAGCGACATGAGCAGATATAAAGGTCTAAAGAGAAACCGGAGCCTCTTAGGCAGCAGGAGAAAGATGTGGGTGACACTGACAACCGAGACCCCAGTGAAAGGCATGCAGAAGCCAAGGGACTGTGGACCTCCCTGGATGCACAGTCAGGAGGGTTTGCTGATGCACCAGACAAGGAGGAGAGATGAGGAGCCAGGCGACGGCCAGACCTGGGCAGGGCAGAGCAGCAGAAGGATTAGGCATGGACATTTCAGGGTGGTCCGTCAAGTCTCAGGTGGGACATATGAAGTGTGAGATGCCTGTGTGACATCTGACAGAGTACATGGGCCTGAAGTTCAGGGACAGGCCGGGCTGGAACCTTACAAGTGAGGTCATCGTCACATAGACTGTCAAGCGAAGGGCTTGGAAGAGGCAGTTGGTAGAAAAAAGATGACAGCAACAGTGGCCAGGGCCACAGCCAGCAAAGGGAAGCTTCACAAGGACAAGCTGACCAGGTCCGTCAGGTGCCTCCTTGGGCTGGGAAGGTGAGGACGGAGGCTTGTGTTTGGGGGTGCTCAGCACAGCTTTTCCAGTGAGGGAAGAAAACCAGGCCTGCCTGAGTTTGAGAGAGAAGAGAGCGGAGGAGCCAGCGTGGACAGCAGAAGGACAACCCAAGCGCTCTACCACCCATGGAGGGGAGGCGGGCAGTGGCATAGGAAGCGCTGCTCTTTTCCAAACAGGAGGTGTCAAAGGCTGTGTTACGCTGATGGGAAAGATGCGATCGATCGGGAGGGCAACAGAGGTGGAAGGAGAGGCTGGGTGGCTGCAGAACTGTGTCCCAGAGCAGATGAAAGGGAAGGGACCTGAAAGGACAGAGGGGCCAGCGCAGCCAGTGCCCACAGGTTATCCAAGAACAGGAGTGAAGCCCCCCGGCAGGTGCAGACATCATCAGCGTGCAGAGGTGCTGGCGGAGCCCGCAGACTCCCACTCAGATTTCCCCTGCCCTCTCAGTGAAGCAGGGGCCAGCCGAGGGCCAAGAGTGAGGGCAATGGAGAGGGCGAGGTGTGACAGGGGCTGGCACAGCCCTACTGGGACACAGTGTACCGCAGGGGCCAATGTGCAGCTTGACAAAGCAGGATTTTTTTTTTTTTGAGAAGTAAGCTATTTCTCCAGCTTTCTTACAGAGAACAGAAGCTGTCAACTCCAGCTCTGGCACCAAGAGTCAACCCTTCCTGGGCCTCTGGTGGCCACAGCTTGGCAACACCTATGCCCTCCCCATTTCAGCAAATTGGGAACCAACTCATTTTTTTCATCCTCTTCATACGGTCTTGATCATGGGCAAAACCAGATAGTCAGGGCCCATATTCAGTCCTTTGACTGAACCCCCAGTACGAGAGCAGTAGGTAGAATCCCTGGGAAGCCCTCTGGGGAGAGGTCACAAATTCAAAATGAACCCAGGAATGTAGACATATTTCTCTCCAGCCACACAAGGAGGCTTGGACATCAGCCTTCGGACAGGAAGACATTGGATTTAAACAGACAAGAGGCTTTGCCAGGTGAGTGTTGTGGGGTGTGCTGGCTTGGAACTCGCAAGAAATAATCTTTTATTGGGTTAAACAGCTGAGATTCTGAGGTTTGCTTTTAACAGCAGAGTGTTACTTACTGTAGCTCATACTCCTGGGTCTTGAAAGGGTCCCTCTGTGGATATTAAAACCAGCAAGAATTATGAGAGGTACAGAGTTGGAAGGTGACAGGGATTCAGGTGCTAAAATCTTCAAAGAAGAAGAGAGCAACAAAAGGAGTCTGTAAAAATTGCAGTAAGAAAAGACAGGATGTGGTCACCCTTGGGAGCCAAAGCCTCAAAGGAGCAGGAGGATTTCCAGGGCAGAGACAATGACAATGGGTGACAATGGTCAGGGAGTGAAATTGAGGCTCAAGGAAGCTGTGTGCACTGCCCCCAGGTACAGCAGAGCCAAGATGGGGACAGAAACCATGCCCCACCTGAAAGGGGGGCTAACAGAGGCAGACCCGAGGAAGGCCAGGTCCTACAGTCCTCCATAGTTCTGACCTCAGGACACACCTTCCAACCCTTGGTTAGGGAGCACACCTGCTACCAGCCATGCTGGAGGGACAAACACTGGGTTTACCCTCTGGCCGTAAGAAAGCTTTGTAAAAGGACAAAGCCTGTGAGTCACACTTTTCACACTGACAGTGTGGGACAGTGAAGCCCAAGAGGAGCACCATAGGGTGACAAGGGGGCTCTTCCAGAACAATGATGCTGATGAACCTCTAGACCACTTGAAAGAAACAGAAGACACACACCACCAACTGTGGAGTAAGAGAAAAGATATCATTACCAATCCCACAGACAGTAAGGGAAGGTAGTATGAAAAGTGTTACGTGCTACAGTTAATAACTTAGAAGAAACAGAAGTTCCTGAAAAGATATGAAGCACCAAACTCACTTCTAAAGACAGAAAACTCAAATGGACTAAATCTATCAAAGAAACTAAAGGTGTAGTTAAAGTCTTATCCACAGGCAAACTCCCAAGCTCAGATGACTGGTATTTTGGTGATAAATACTACCAAACATTTAAAGTGAAATAATACTACTCCAACATAAACTTTACTCAGATACAGGAGAAGATGGAACACGTCCCAATTAATTTCATGAATCTAGCATTACTCTAATACTAAAACTGGACAAAGATAATATAAGGAAAGAAATCTTTGGGCCAGTATTTCTCAAAGGTACATGCTAAACTCCTTTTTAAAGTAAAAGAAAATCAAATTTAGATACTTAGCTATATGTAAAAACAATAAAACAGCATAACCGAGTATAAGTTTGGTTTAACTTTTTTTTTTAACGACTATACACTTGCAAGGCAAGCGTTTATGCCGCTGAGCTAAATCCTCAGCCTGGCTTAACTTTTGAAAAATCAATTAAGAGACTAAAAGACAAAAGTCATAAGATAGTCTCAATAGAGAAAGTATCTGACAAAATCCTACATCCATCCATGACAACAACAAAAAAAAAACAGTCCAGTGAAGGCCTATGATCCAGCTGGCCATTCTGTGCCAACGTCAGTGTCCTGGTTTTGATGATATCCAATAGCTATATGATGTGTTATTATTGAAGGAGATTGAGTAAAGGATACAGGGAACCACTCTACACTATTCTTACTCCTTGAATGTCAATAATTATACCAAAATTAAAAGCCAAGAACTCCCAAACATACCGTGAGCAAAACAGAAATTGAAGGGAACGTCCTCAAGCCAGTGAGAGGCAGCTGTGAAAAACCTGTTACCACACTCAGCGATATGGGACTGAATGTTTCCCCCAAATATCAGGAGTAAGGCAAGGATTTATGGTTCACCATTCACTAGAAATCCTAGCTAGTGGAGTCAGTAAAAAAAAAGGAAGTGAAAAGCGTAAGGATTAGAAAGGAAAATAGGATTGTCTTTACACAAAGTGACACAATTGTTTAGGCATCAAATTCTATATAATCAACTGACAAGTCACCAGAACACACAAGTGAGTTTAGCAAGTTCTCAAGATACAAGATCAATATGCAGAAGTCAAATGTATTTCCTTATACTAGTGTCAACAACAGAAAAGTGTTTTAATGTAACATTAAATTATTAGATATATTAAACCAACAATGTACGAAACCTGTACCTTAAAGTGCAAAACACTACTTAAAGAAATTTAAATAAATAAGTAGAGATGTATACCCCCTTCATAGAATGGAAAAGTATTTTTAAGAAGTCAATTTTCTCCAAATGTATCTATGTATTTAATGTACTCCTGCTTAAAACCATGACAGGATTTGGTACACATTCCCATAGAAACTGATACATGTATATATCCTAAATTAGCTTTTTTTTGGTATGGGTTGAACCCAAGAGCTCCACACTGAGTTATATCCCCAATCTTTTTACTATTTTTGTTTTGAGACAGGGTCTCTTTAAATTACCCAAACTGGGCTGGAGCTTGTGATCTTCCTGCTTCAGCCTCCCCAAGTGCTGAGATTACAGACATGCACCATACCCAGCCTAGATTAGGTAAAAATTTTAAATAAATAAATTGACCATACCTAGCTTTGGAAAGGATAGGAAGCAATTAGAACTCTCATAAGTGCACATATTAGTTACTTTTCTCATTGCTGAGGCGAAATACATGACACTCAAAGCTAAAAGAGGAAAGGTTTGTTTGGACCACAGTTTGTAGAGGTTTCAGTTCACAGTTGACTGGCTGCAAGGCAGGGTGGCATGGCAGAGGGGCATCACAGAGGAGAAACAGTTCATGGAAGGCAGAAGGCAGCAAAGCAGGGAAGAAACAAAGCAGCAAGCAACCAGCAACAAGCAACCAGCAACCAGCAACCACACTCTTCCTGTGCCTTATTTCTTACCCAGGCTATCCACCCTTAAGGAGGGTAGTGCTCACATCCTTCATTCTAGCATCACATCCTTGATTCCAGCATCACACACCCTAGATCTGGCCACCTCCAAAAAGCTGCACCCATAACTGCATGAGGCTTTGGAGGGATATCAAGACACAAACCATAACAGTGTAAAATGATACATTCACTTAGGAAAACAATGCAGTGGCTTTTTTAATAAATCCACATGACCCAACTGCTCCCTTTCTAGATATGTGCCCAAGAGAAGCAAAGTGTATGTTCACGCAGAGATTTGCACACATATGCTTATAGCAATTTTGCTTGTAACAGCCAAAAGCTACAAAGAAACTTAAACATCAACAGGTCAACAGGAGGAAGAGAAGTGTGGTATATCTATAAAATGGAAGGATACCGAGCAATGAAAAAGCATGGATTTTTTGACATGTGTACAGGAGCCAGATATAAACGATTACAACCAGATGACATACCATTTATATAAAATTCTAGAAAATGAAGCTAACGTGCAGTGACACAAACAGATAAGTGGGGGCTGGGGATTTAGCTCAGCGGCACAAGCGCCTGTCTGGCAAGCGAGGTTGTGAGTTTGATCCCCAGTACCAAAAAAACCCCAGCTAAGTGGTGGCCTAAAGATGGGGGAGAAGCAGGTGGGATGGGTCAGAGCAAAGCACAAAGAAACTTTCAAGGGTCATGGCTCATAGCTGCATACGGCCAAACTCATCAAATCAAATCGTGCACCTGGAATGTGTACAGTTTACTGCACAGATACGCCCCGCGAAATTCTAAATGCACATGGCCAGGAGAAAGACAGAAGGCCACTGTGGGCCGGAGGGGTTCCGTGACTCCTCTCAAAGGACTCAGGGCCTGCCTTATCCGCACCAAGGACCTCACTGAAGAGCCGGGCTTTCTGCACGCCAGGCCTAAACACACAGGTTTAGGTAGTCGGAGGAGGAGAGCCCAGCCAAGTGAGCTTATTTTCTTCATTTTTTCAAAATGAGCCTAATGTTTCCTGTTTTGTAAAAATTATAAATACTATTTCTGGAAATATTAGAACTAAGGCGAAGTTATTATAAAAATGAGAAATAAAGTGACATATAAGTTCCATGCCTGAAGGCCCCGCGTGACCGCCCTCATCTGTCTTTCTGAGCTGCCTCACGCGGCACTGCACCCTCCAGATCAACACGTCTACGATCACTTCAGCCTGTTTCTGTGCTACCTCAGGCCCCTTGCACGGGCTCTTGAGTTTGCCTAGGAAGCTGTCTCACATACTTCATCTCATTCCTTTTGCTTCTTAAGGTCTCAGCTAAATACCAGTTCGTCTGGAGGCCTCACTGGACGGCCTGTGCTGAGAGATCTCCAGGTTCTGTGGTTCACATGGTTCTACAGGACCCAGCCTCTGGCCTTGCTCATGGCTAAGATTTATTACAGTGACAGATGCACAGCAAAATTAGCAAAGGGAAAGGGCACATGAGACAAGTCCAAGGGAAATCAGACACCAGGCTTCCAGGGTCTTCCCCGATGGAGTCACACAGGACACAACTTCAGGAACAGAGACCTGGCACTAGGGGGAGTTGCAGGAGGTCGGTCAAGTCGGCTGCACACACCAGCATTCCAGACTCAAAGAAGGGACACCACAGCTAGCATGTACCAGTTCGCTGCACACACTCTCAAGACAGAGGGGTCCACTCTTGCTGTCCAGTGAAAGTCCTATGTCAGAAAAGGGAACTGCCACGTCAAGGGCCTGGGTACCCACCCACAGGGGCCAACCTGGCACACAGCCTTCGCTGAGGACAAGCTAAGGGCTGAGAACACGCCAGGCCTGCTGGGCTGACTCTGGTTTTCACGCCACCTGGGATGAGGCAGGGTCCCCTTGCATATTTCCTGTGCAGCCTCAGGCACAGGGGAGCGGGCACACTCATGCACCAACTCTTTGCAGAGTCACCCATTAATGTCTGTCCCCATCCTGGGCCTGGAACTCCCCAAAGGCAGCGGGGGTGCCTGCTTGCACAGCGTTCGAGTTTAACAGGAAAGCTGAATAGACAAGCGCTGGATAAATGAATGATGAGTGACAACGGAGAGAATGCAGAGAGGCAGAGCGGTGCCAGCACGTGGCAGTTCTACGCCCACTAACTGCCTGACTCTTGAGCCCCTTGAAATATTCCTGACCCAACTGAAGATATTCAGATTCGTGACTGTGTGGGTGAAGACAGCGCCAGGCCACTTGAAGACAGCATGGTGGGAAGTCACAGCAAGAAGAGCAAAGATAAGTTTGAAAACCATAAGTCTGTGAGTCTGTGAAGGCTTCCTGGCTCAGATCTGGAGGGAACAGTTTCATGATCAACCAAAATACAAGACACAGCAAACCCCACACCCCAAGTGGCACCCCCTTGCTTGCTGGAGCCATGGTAACAGGAAAAGCTAAGAGCCTGTGGACTCCTCTGGGGAACCCCATATCTGCTGCCCAGCCACAGCCTCCCCAGGCCCTGGAGTACTCAGCCCTCCAGGACCGCTCGACCCAGGATGAGGAAAGACAAGAGCGCAGACAGGTGCGGAGCTCCAAAGCCGCCCACCAGTTATGTGTTGGTTGGATCTGCAGCTCTCAGGAGAAAGGAAATTTTTAAAACCTACCATATTCTAAGGATTACTCAGTTTTTTTAAAACAAGGAGATACTAAGTGATCCATTCAAATCCTTGTGTTTTTAATGCAAATCATTATTCAAAATATGTCACTGCCCAATCAATACAGATGTTAAAACTCATCAATATTTAAATTTTTCTCATTGACATCTTATCATTCTATCCAAGAGCTCAGCAGATCACAAAATCCATTATTTAATCCTTCAGGTTTGCAGAGTTCAGAATTAAGCACCACTTTGTCATTCGTGCCCGAGCAGAGGCCAGTGGCAGATCAATCCAGGGAAGGGTGGGTGGGGCCCTGGGTGGGGCCCTGCACGGGGGCCACACCATCCAAAGGGCCATGCAGAAGACAGACACTGTCTGGTGTCAGCAGGATCACTGTGTTTGGGCTAAGAGGATTCGGGGAGGAGGAACCAGATCGTGCCAGAGAGGGGAACTCAGCCGACAAGGACAGGAAGAGAGGTCAGGACCTGAGGGCAGAGCAGCTCATCACCAAGTGCGGATGTAGAAACAGGCACCCTGGGATCCCCCCGCACACAACGGAGCACCCATTGGAGCCAGCTTACAAATGTGAAGAATGACAAGGTCGCCAGCAGGTGATCTGGAGACGTGACAATCACCTGAGGTGGGACAGCTGTGGTCCAGAGCAGCCCCTGCTCTAGCCAAGACACATTCCAGGGACTAGGGAGGCACCTCAGTGGTAGAGCATGTGCAGGCCTTGGGCTGGCTCTTCAGCACACACATGTGCACACACACACGCACACGCACACACACACGCAAGGAGGTGCCAGGGGCTGGACATTCTCATGGCTCATTGCCAAGTTCACTCCTTGGGCTGACCTCAGAAGACACCTTCCCAGCAAAGCCCTGAGACCACTCCGCTGGCTGCACTGAGACCCCCCCAGCCTCTCCCACACAAGGCCTGGGTTCTCACTGTGCCCTTGAGGGGAACCAGTGGAGGAGACCCAGCAGTGAATGGTCAAACACAGCAAGAAGTAGGCCAGGGAGGTGACTGCCACCAAGAGAATCCCAGGGCCATGGAGTGGCAGCAGGGCTCTTTGGACAGTCAGGAGTAAAGAGAGAATCAGAAGCAAGGAGGGTGACCCGGGGCCAGCGGAACCAAGGTCCTGGCCAGGTGTATGCCCAGGCTTTTCCAAATCAGATGAGCCTGAGTGAAGGCAAATGACAGGGAGGAGCTGGGCACAGTGGGAGGGAGAGACCAGCAGTGCGTGACACAGCATCTGTCACAGGACAAACTGTCTGCCTGGAACGTTTTGCAGGCTCACCTCGCTACCTGCCAAGGTGACTCTTAGAAACTGGACCTTTACACATGATCAGGGAAAGGGAGGTCACAAGTTCAAAACGAATGGCATCTTTATAAAGAGAAGAAATTTGGACCCATGGACAGACTTACGAAAGAGAAGACAGCATGAAGACACTGGGAGGAGATGGCATCTTCCAGCCAAGGACATCTGAGACCACCAGCAGCTGGAACCCAACTTCCGCCTCCAGGACTGTGTGACAGGAGCCACTCAGCTGTGGGACTTTCTCCGCCCAGCTTCCAGAAACTCACAGGACATTTGCCATCACACAGGGCGGGACGGCAGACAGAAGCCGCCGTGCCACTTGGGTCTGGAGTTTAATCCCAGAAAGAGCAGACTGCCCTGGGGTTGCGGCAGAAATGTGCTCATATGGAATGGCACCAGCCCATGTGGGCTGGGGGCACCCACGGGGCACTGCAGAAGCCAGCGGGCAGAACAGCAGCTGGATCAGGGCAGCATCTGGAGGTTGGGTCTACTACGGAGGTTCCGGTTTCAGCACCATGGACAGGACAGAGAAAGGGCAGCGGCAGAGGCAAGTCCTGGCCACCTTGTCCTCCAGCATCAGACCTGGAGTCCTGCTCAGAAACAAGAGCCCCTGTAGCAGGAAACACCACCTTTCTTCTCTCCCTCCTGTCCCCCTTCCTTCCCTTTCTCTTTCTTCCTTTCTTTTTTTCTTCCTTTATTCTTTTCTTTCTATTTTCAATACTGGGGATCAAACCAACGGCCTTTGCACTGAACTATATCCCCAGATCTTTTTAATTTATTTACTTTAAGACAGAGTCTTGCTAAGTTGCTAAATTACTCAAACTTGAGATCGTCCTGCCTCAGCACCCCCAATTGCTGAGATTACAGGCGTGTGCTACCATGCCCGACTAGAAAACTCCATTTTCTTCCAGCCACCCAGTAACCATACTGAGGCTGCCTCCTTGCAGAGGAGCCTGGAGCACTCCACAGCCTTCCCAGCCACAGCCTCCCCTGGAAGCCCTGCTCTGCAGGCTATCACTCAGGGCCTGCCCTGGGCAATCCTGGGAGGCCAGGCAGGTGACTCCCGAGCCATAGGAGACCTCAGCAGGGAATGTGACCAGGGCAAATGGTGCCTTTCCCAAGAGCATAGCCTTTCCCCAACCAGACCCAATGTAACTCAGAAACCGTGGCAACCCTGAAGCTCATTCACAAAGCCCCAGCTCCAGCCACCAGGGCAGGAAATACCGAGGGGGGCTCAGGAGGCCCATGTGTCCACCCAAGTGAGCAGAACGGAAGGCAGGGCCCCCCCTCCAACCTCCTTGGGACTGAGTTGACCCCACCTGGCTCAAATCCACAGGGCAGTGGCCACTTGTGCCTTCAGAATGTCAGGGAAACATGAAATCGTGGACACATGTCCAGGCTCTTGTGTTGGGGATGCATCCACCCATGAACTACATCATGAACCCGAAGATTCCCTGATCCTTTCATAACTGGCCACTTCTGTGATGGAGTATGTGGTTATTCTCTAGCAGCCAGAAGATTCCATCAACTGGAACATCTAATTCCCGGCCCGTCTGGAGTTCAGCATGACCCCCTGTCTTCACCCTCAGCAGATCAGAAACTTGGCTTGTTTTTCGTGATGCTATAGCACCTGCAGGGCCCTGCTGAGGTCTGGAAATCACACACAGCTCATGTTCCTTTCCATTTAACCTCATCTCCAGGCCAGCCCTGGGACATGGCCCACGTGACTCAGTGGCACCACGGTACACTGAAGTCTCTTCTTCTCACCTCCCTCCACCCCCAGGCCTGTGAGTGACTCATTTTCTCCGGGAAGGTTTCTCTTCTTGGCTTGTGGGCACCATGCCCTTCGGAGGCCACCAGGAGCCCCACAGGACACACACAGAAGCAAGAAGACCCCTGCAGGACCGCTCTGCCTTCAGTCCTGGAAGCAGCGCTGCTTTCTTTGGAGGAGTTTATGAAACGTGTAACAGCGCATCTCGTACACTAACCAAAAGTGCAGTTCTGTGGTTTCAATTCTGCCCTGATAACATCAGAAATGCTGCAAACGATGGGAACTGTATCCCCTAAGAGAAGGCTGTCCAATCAAACCTCTCAGCACCTATGGAGGGCTCCTGAACCATTAAATCATAGCCTCCTCTACCCCTAGAAGGGTGGACTGTGCAGTCTGGCCACAGGCTCTGCAGTCTGTGGTGAGGAGAAGCTGAGTTCCCCAGCTGTCCCAGCCACTGGGCATCCAGGGCTCCCCTGAACGGGAGCAGAGTACACGTTTAGCTTCTCAGCAGCAGAAGACACAGAGATGACGACATGTCACTTCTGTGATTAGTTTACACAGATTGTGGCTTCTGTCTTGCTAGCAGACCTTTGACTTGGTGAAGCAAGCGGGCATCTTGGGGGCCACCTGCTCCCTGAGGGCAGCCACCCTTGCAGGCAGCAAGGAACAAGCTCCTGCTATTCCAGCTGTGCCTTGCCCGAGCCCGCTCACAAGACCACAGCCAGCTGGCGCCTTGGGAACAGCCTGGAAAGATGCTGGTGTAGGGGACCTGCCAGGCAGGGCCAGGACTCCTGACCCACAGACACTTCAAGGAAACCTACAGAGATAACAATCATGCCTGTCTTCAGGGTGGTTGCAAGGATTAAAGAGACCGTTGGTCAAAACTGATTTAATTTCTTTTTCTTCCTTTTTTTTGGTGGGGGAGGGGCACAGTACTGGAAAATGAATCCAGGGCCTTGGTACTGAACTCTTACTTACCCCAGCTCTTACTTCACTTTTTTTATTTTGAGTCAGGGTGTCACTGGGTCTCAGTGTGTCCCAAACTGAGATTGGTGCTAGGATTATAGGTATGTGCTGCCACCTTGGCTCAGCTGTTCTCAGCGAGGGTTTCCTGAGGGAGTTTGGCCCTGACACTCTGCCGGTCTCCTCACTGAGATCGCAGCTCCCTCCCTGAGCACTGGAATGGTGCTGGCTGCAGACCATCCAGGAAAGAACTGAGAGGGGGAGCCACACACATCATTTCATGCCCGGCTTAATCGTCTGTGGAACCGCAGGTGAGAGGCTGCCAGCGCAAGCTCACTTCACGCAAGCTGCGGTCTTGTTACTGCGTCAGTCTCCCCAGCACTCCAAAGGCAGGGACAGGATGCCCAGTCCATCCCGAGTGCCCTCCTCACGCTAAGGCACACCTGCCTGCTCGCCCCCAGCAGGCCCAGGAGACAGACCGGGGGTGGGGGCTGTCATAGCTGTGTGTCCTGTCCTGCCCATCGTAAGTGTTTCCCCTGAGCTTTCGAATCAGGGACTCATCCATGTCAGTGACCCAGGACTCAAATTGAGGAGGACAAAAATAAAAAATAATGCACCATGTCTGTTGATTGCCAGCCTTTTCCTGCAATTATTTTGATTTTGGAAAGAAGAACAGGATGGAAGTTTAGGGCCCCAGCCTCCCACACAGGATTCTGTCCAGGCACCGGCTAAGTCCCCAGCTGGACAGAGGGGGAAGGGGGGCTCCACAAGGCCCTGGTGCACTTGATGGGTTTGGGAGGAGACTGCACCAAAGGATGCATTTTAATGAACCAGATCAAGGGCCAGTAAGACTTCAGAGAGAACAGAATGCATTTACTCCTTCAATTCCTGAGATTTGAACTGACACCAGGGCTCCTTTAAGAACTCTGTGAAGTGGAGGGGGGCGGGCTGTGCTCCGACCTCAGCTGTGTGTGAACCGTGCAGGTACCTGGGAGACACAGAAGTTCCTAGCTTAGCACACCACTTTTCACCGTACACAAAATATACTGTTCATTACATATGCCTCACTCTACTCTTCTGCATAAAATCAGCACCTGAAATCTGCTTGCCTTCTGGTGAGCTGGTCTTGTCATGCAGGTGGGGATGCCCAGCAGGCACCCCCATGTTCCCTGCTTGCAGCTGATGTCCCTATTCCAGCCCCTGGTACACAGAGGGTCCTGGAGCCACCGGGATGTGGTCCCTGCTTCTAGTGCTTAGTCTGTGTTTGCACAAGCAAGCAGAGTACTATTTATCCACCACGCCAGGCCACGCAGCTTCTAACAATGAAAATCCCCAACATGCAAGGACACAGTCACAAACATTCACAACCCAAACATCACCTTTGGGGTAAAATCAAAAGCATCAAAGCTTAGATGGGATGGGATGAGATGCTGAGAATTTGCAATCAAATTCTGACCAGTCCTTCTCTCGCCAGTGTCCACTCCGGGAGCCCTGCTCCACCAGTACTCCCAGTGATGGAAGAAGAGGGAGGGGTCTAGAAGATAGGAGGTGTGATTAGAAAATACGCTGAGTGTTTACATTTTAAGTTATTACAGTAAAAAACATACTGCCACGAATCCTCCTTGAAAATCCTCTGCCCTGCTTCAGACACACTAATCCCGCCGTCCTTGCCACTTTCCGAAGCCCTTCTGGAAGTCCTCTTTCGTGAGTGTTGTCAACTGCACTGCTGCGGCTGCCTTGGTGTCTTGAGTCAGTTCAAAATACTGACCCTTCGTGGTTGGGGAGGAGCCAGAAGTCACATGGTAGCAGATCAGGTGCATGAGGGGGAGGAGGACACAGCGGCTTGTCTTCTCGAGCCTGCCTTTGCATCGGAATGAAGTCAGCAGCAGCAGTCACCTTATTTTTGACCATGCCTCATAAAGACATGAAAGAAGACTCCCAGAGCTGCCTCGGAAAGTGGCAACACTGGGATAAGCATGTTTGAAACAAGGGGGAGGCTTGGAGGAGGATTAGTGACAATGCGTCCTATACTGAAGTAATTTTCTTTAACAAAATATTCCCGAAACATTTTGAACACACTGTTCTCCCTGCCTTCCAGGGTGGTGTATCCATCAATGAGACGGCCCTGGGCACGTGCAGATACTACCCTGACAGCTCACGTGAGTCAGCTAGCTGGTCCGGCTCAGGACACCTTTGCAAGCCACCGCTCTGGCTGGAAATGCTGATTCTGCTAGGGTGGCCAAAGCCCTCAAGGCCCTAAGGGCTGAGACAAGAAACAGAAATTTCATAGGAGGAGTAGAAGCCAGGGAAGTTCACAGAGCAACCTGAGCAGAGCAAGAGCAGGCGGGGTGCAGATCACAGAGTGTAGGGTGACGATGTGGGGCTGCAAATGGCCAGGGAGAAGTCGGCCACTGAGCCCAGGTGAAGTCGGCTGAGACATGCTCATCTTTAAGGCCACTAAGAGCTCTCTTAACTGGTTTCAAGGAGTCAGATAAACTGAAGCTTGGCTCCCCTGTAAATCCCAGTGCGAGGGCCCACTGTCGGCTCCCTGCTGGGGTGCAGGAGGCTATGTGGCTGGAATGCCCTGGCACCCCTGGGGAGAGCCAGTTGCTGTTCAGGGGGGCAGGCAGTCGGGTTCATTAACGCTTGCTGACGTGAAGTCAGTCGCCCTGGAAACATAGGAACTGGCCTTGCTCTCCTCCCCAGCTGCTCGCCACTCCCAGCAGCCCTTGCCCGCTAGGATCCTGCTCCTTGGACTGAATTCACAGGGGAACCGAGGCCCAGGCAGGGGCCTCGGTTTGTGCTGGCTGTTTGTGCTGGCTGTGATTTTTATGCCAATTACACAAATAATACATAAAATTATGAAACACAAATATAAAAAAGATGGTTCCTTTTTTATGAAAACTGACTAAATTCATAGAGCCAATAAAAGTGAGGGTCTTAACAAATACTGTCACACTAGAGGGAGCTGGCTCAAATACATAGCATCGAGGGTCACAGCATGCTAAGATTCTGCACTCTGACCCTTGACAGGTGTCCTCCAGTTTCCCTCCACTCTGGGGAAACCGGAATGAGAAATTATAATTATTGAATGAAGTGTTACAAGGTGACACATGAAAAAAAGTAGATTGATCTACAAACGGCAGGCTCGCAGCAAGGGAACCAGTAAGGCCTGGGCACTCCATCAAAAGACTGGTAAGTCAATACCTAATTTAGGTTTTAAGTCAAAATTCTGAAGGTATTTATCTACGATTATTACGATTCTCTAAGTGATCAATGATCAGGCTCTGGGAGTCACCTGCCCCCCCCAAAAAAAAGAGAAACACCAGTGGGAGGCACTGAGGGAGAAGGAAAGAGAGAAAGATGGGGAAAGAGGCAGCAGAAATAACGGGAAGAAGGGCTGCGGGGCTGGTTCTATGTCAACCTGACTGGGGCGCATAGTACTCCGAAATCGGTCACACACAATTCAGGTTGTGCGTGGAAGGCCGTTTGGGGATGAGATGAGCCTTATGCTTAGCAGACCGAGCCAAGCAGATGGTTCTCCCTGCAGGCGGGTCCCGTCCAATCAACCAAGGGCCTGCATAAAGACCAAAAGAGCCAAACCTCCCATCCACAAGACCACCTTTTCCTGCCTGATCACCTTGACCGGGAAGTCTGGTCTCTCATTTTGGGCCTTTGGAATCTGTATGACCAGTTTTCTGTCACTACAGCAAACACCTGAGGAAGTCAGTTTATAGGCAAAAGCTTGGTGTTGGACGGTTCCGCCCGTGGCCTAGGGATGCAGCCCCCTGTGGTGGGGTACACGGCAGAACCCAGATGCAAGAAATGAGGAAGAGGCTGGGGTCTCACTGACCCATCCAGGGTGCCGTTCAGTTACCCGAAAACCTCTTCTCAGCCTCTGCCCCTCAAAGTTCTCCTCTTCCCAATAGCACCAAGCTGGGGACCAGGTCTTACACACATGGCCTGTGGGGGACACGGAACTGGCCTGCAACGCTGGCTCCTCTGGGGTGCTGAGCCTACTGGAGCTCAGCCCGGGACCTGCACCCTCACCCTCTGGCTCTTGGGCTGCAGAGCAGACTGGTCCCCTGTGTCTGCACTTTGGTGATGTGATACTCGACTTGGCCAAAGGACTGAAAGCAATCCTTGCTGACTTTAGGTCCGGGCATTTGTCAGTCCCTGTAATCAGGTAAGCCAGGTTCTTACACTTATGCGTATGTGTGCCAAACACCTGCACACACACACATGCAGCTCAGCTGACTAGTTCCCTCTCCCTGGAGAACACGGATCTTGTTAGACACCTTCTCTCCCATGTCCAGTGCTGTGGTCTGGGCATCGGGACTCCCACTGGGCAGAACTCAAGGCAGGCCAGAGCCCTGGCATTTTGTAGACGCTCTGTGGAATCAACTAAAGAAGACCTCGACAAAGGGACTCACCCCACAAGGCACAAGGATGCACCCTGCAGAATCAGAAGCTGACCCCAGTGCCACACAAAGCCAAGGGATCTCGTGACTCTTTTATTATTTTACTCTCCCAAGACAGTCCTGGACCCAAAATGCAAAGGGATCAAAGTGCCTGCATCGATATGACCTCACTTTGCCAGGCATTTGGGTAGAGGAAGCCTGTGCTTCTGTCTCTCTCCCTGTTACAGTCCTAAAATAAGAAAATATATTGCTAAAGTGTGAGAATAGCATTAAAGGTTAATCATGAGGAACCGAAAGGTTATTTTTGCATATCTCACCTCTTGGACAAAAGCCGCTTCCTCATTACCATTGTAGAATATAAATTAATCTGTAAAACATTTAAAATGCCACAAACTCTTTACTGTATTATGATGCTAAATATCATGAATAAATACTCTATGCGCTGCCCTGGCCTGTGTGTGTGTGTGTGTGGCCTTCCCCAAGTCCTTCCTGCCTCTCTCTATGGTTTTAGACACTCTAACCTGAAACCACGTGGTCACCAGTACTTTTCTGTACCCCAGCAGTGGTGGACAGAGCCTAGCCTTCTCTGGAATGCTGCCCACTCTCCTCCACACAGCGCTTCCCGTCTGTCCAGCCCCATTGTTTCCAGGGGCCACCCAGGCACGAGACCAACAGCACACACAGGACACCCACCCTGAGCAAACTCCGAGTGTGCGCCAGTCACAACCCCCAGGTTCCAGGAGCTGACTAGGTCGATCCAGCCTCAGACTGGCTTCTGACAGCAAAGGATGATTCCAGGCTTAATAAAGTTAGACTGGGTTTTGCTGAATAATTTATTTGCACACATTGCATTTCAGCAAGTTGCTGCTTCTTGCGCTGATGCTAAGCTCTCTTGGGGTGAACCTGGGGCCTGGTATATGAGGACCAGAAAAGACAGCCACGTGCCTAAAGAGGGGAGTGAGGCTGCCAGGAAGGTGACCGGCAATGGGTCACGGAGAGAAACACAGGAAAAATGCACCAGCACATTCAACGGGGCTCCTGGAAGCAGAGCCTTCATCCCACACAAGGAAGAGAGGTCTAGAAAGCTTGGAATAAACGAACGGCCTCCGTGGCCAAAATCCTACTTCCTATCTCTCCATAACAGCACAGCCCTGGAGACCTGACCCCGAGAAGCATGGAGCCAACAAGGATGGTGCAGACCCAGGTGACCATGACCCAGCCCTTCCTGTGTCAAGGTCAAGAGTGAGCAGGAGGCTGTGGGCCTCCAAAAGTGTGCCACGAAGGGAGAGGGGTCTGGAGGGGAAGCTTATTAAAAGCCAACAGGGCCTGGGTATTTCATGGAGAGAAAGATCTAGAAACCAAAGGGAAGGAGGACATTTGATCTGCAGCCACATCTGGGGTTAGTGTCCCCTCTTGTCACTTATCAGTCATGCAATCTAGGTGGCTCATGCAAGACTTCATCTTCTGCTTATAAAATGGGGGAAATAACCTCAACTTTCCACAATTATAATGAGAAAAAACACAGCGGCATGGGCGTGCTCTTTAAGGGGATTAAGAGACTGGTCAAGTGATGGGATTATCCCTGGGAGCTGAGGTGGTTCTAGACCTCTCTGGGTATACAAGGTGCATCACGGAGGTGTGACCTTGGCTACTACACATGGTCCTTCACCCCCTCCTCTCTGGGGCACTGCTCCCCTGCCCTGCTTCCCAGCCACCATGAACTAAGCAGCTTTGCACCAACACACCCTTCTTCCATGATGCCCCTGTGCTAGGGCCAGCAGACCATGGACTGAACCCCTAAAACTGTGAGCCAGATTAAACTCTCCTCCTTTAAATCGCAAGTGTCAGGTATTGTGTCCTGGTGTGGGAAAGCTAATACAAGAACTTTGTACAAGACACCAGCAACAGTCACTTTGGTCGGTCTACATCCCCACAGGACATATAGTCCCATATCCTCAGAGTTAATTGAAGTGGGTCAAAATGAAGCTGGATACAAGAGACAGGCAAAGGAACAGCTCAGCAGCCAGGATCTCTGTGCAAAGGCTCTGCAGCAAATGTACCACTTCTAAATCATACAAACACCCCCGGCCACCTAGACGGCTTCCCCCAGGAGGGTTCAAATAAGGGGCTAATATGATGCAACCTGGTCCCCACCAAAAACACACGCACACAGAGCTGCCCACGGTCAGGCTGGAGATGCATGACCATCTTACCACCTATGGGCTGCTTCCTGAGACTACCCCCTCCCATTTATAATCTCATTTAATCTTTACAACATCCCAGTAGGTACGTATTTATAGGTCTGATCCATGGGGGAGAGACTGCTGCTCAGAGAGGCAACAGAACTTGTCCACTGCCCATCCCATCTCACATCCAACACCATCTTCCTACCACGGGGACAGCTGGGCTAAGGTGGGCCCAGGTCTGCCTCTCTCCAAAGGCCACACTGTTCAAGTCACACTAGACCACCTGCTCAGGAAGCTCCTGTGGGTTTCTTCCCCATAAACCCGGAAGCAATGGAGACAGGGAAATGGTAGGTGAGGGAGGAGCACAACAGCCCCCAGAGGAGTCTACGTCCTAACCCCTGGTACATGCCCCTTAGGCTACAAGGCAAAGGGAACTGAGCGGTGTCTTAGTTACTCTTCTCTCGTTGCAGAGACAAAATACCAGACACCCAGAGTTAAAGGAGAAAGGGTTTATGTGCTTCACAGTTTGTAGAAGTTTTGGCCCATAATTGGCTGGCTACAATAGGAAGGTGACAGAGGAGAAGCAGTTCATGGCATGCACAAGGTAGCAAAGCAAGCAAGGAAGGGAGGAAATAAGCCTCTTTTGGTCCCTCGTACTGTATCCAGGCTTCTAGGATTAGGGCGGTGCCCATCCAATCAGTGACTGATTTAATAATCACCCGTCCTTAATCCTAGCATCCTGAATCTCAGCCTTGCATTATGAATCAGTCATACACTCTAGAGTCAGCAACCTCTAAAAAGTCCCCATCTTTGGCTGCCTGAGGCTTTGGGGGGCCATCTAGACACAGCCATAACAGGTGGCAAGTTGAACGAAGCCTGCTAACCAGGATCTCAAGATGAGAAAGGATTCTGGATATCCTGGTGGCCCGAGGAATCACTTTATGAGAGGAGGGAAAGCAGGTCAGAAGCAGAAAGAGGGTCAGAGAGATGCCACATGGCTGGCTCTGCAGGGGGACAGATTCTCCTGAGAGCTTTAGAAAGGAGCCGGCCCTGCCCACAGCTGGCTTTGGGCCCCGACACCTGCAAGTCTTAACACACAGAGAACTTAGTAAGGGGGTCACTGAAAACCATCCAGGCTCATGCACTACTTCACGGAAACTAGGAACAGGCAACTAGCACAGTAGGGGCGCCCAGGAATAGGAGTCACAGGGGAGTCGCTTTGCCGGGAGGCCCCTGGGGTCATCTTCTGCTGGTCCTAGAGCAAGGCTGATGTGGGGGTGGTATAGGGGTGGCCAGACATGAGCCCAAGTGGCAGTGCTGTCCTTCTGAGATCAGAGGACAAACCAACTTCCTTGAAAAGGCAGGCATTTGACCCAGCCTCTGAGAACGCTCATTCATCTGCTCCCCAGCGCGCAGCAGCTGTCTATAAAAGCAACGCCGTCCTCCCAGGCTGCTGATTAACTATTACAAGAGGAGCACCCACTCTCCCCTGCAGCAGGGCTGAATAATTCATAGCGGGCTTGTTTGAATGAAGCCTCAGAAGGCAGGGAGCTGAACTGGGTCAGGCCGGCTCGGCCTGCACGAACAATTCAGCTACTAGGTCATTTTCAAACAAAAGGGGTGCGCTGTTGCGAGGATTAATTATTGGCTTCTCAACTCTCCTGAAGCACAGTGGCTAAAAAAATCATTGCAAATCGATGTCTATTAAACTGTCTCTGAACATTCTAGCCCTTCAGGAAGAGAAACTTTAAAAAGAGGAGGGGGCGGCGAAGATTCTCAGGGTCAGGATGAAGGGCTCTGCAGCCCAGGATCAGGCGCTGGCCTTGTTAGCAGGGTGCCCCCAGCAGCTACTGGGCTGAGTGCTTGGGTGGCACCATGCTTTCAGAGGCAAATTAAGCCATCACCTGGAGCCCAGGCACACGATCCAGGAGGGAAGGGAATGAATCACTTGAAAGTCTGATCAATCAAAGGCAGAAACACCCCAGGCCACCTGGAGCTCATTTCCGCAATGACCCAGGCTCCCTTTCCAACCCTGCAGAGGCCAGAGCATCTCTAGGCTGGTTCTGCACCTCCAAGGAACCAGTCAGAAGGCGCAGGGCCGGGCCCACCCCGTGCTGGAGTTCAGACACCCCTGGGGCTCCCTCTGAGCTCCCCTCCAGAAGGAGGCTGGGTTCTGTCTGAGAAGAAAAGGGCTGGGCTTGCAGAACTGGGCCACCTCAGTCCCCAAACTCCTGCGCTCGGCTTTTCCACTCTGGCCCATGGGAGGGCAGGGCATGTGTCCACTTCACTTCTGCGTCCCTACTCAGTCTGGGTGCTGTGACCAGAAGGTCCCTTCACAAGCCACCAGGAGCCACCAAAGGCTTTTAACGGCTATGCTGCCTCTGTTCTGTTGCTTGAGTGGCTGGCTAAATGACAGCCACACTAGGAAGGTTCCCAAAGGTGAGCCCAGCTCCTGGCAGATCACCCCATGGCAGGACACACCTGCCCTGGGCGTTGGTGGGCCCCCCGTATTTGCCACCATGAATCCAATCCAGTCATTTGAAGGAGAAGGAAACTGAGCCCCAGAAACATCCCGGTGAGTCCTCACTGATCCCTGCTCCTCACTGAGGGAACCACCATGCTCTGTGTGGTCCTCTCCCCTGACACGATTGACATCTTGCCACTCACGCCTAGGAACGAGACTGCGAGACTGCGGCAGAGGTGACAGGACGTCACCTGTAAGACTCGGGGACAGACAGACTCCCCCTCTCCTGCACACTGGCCCCCGAGGAACAAGCTGTCGTGTGGTGGAGGCTGTGTTGGCAGGAACCAGGCAGGCTCTGGCCCACGGACCAAGAGGAGCTTGGCCCTCAGCCCAATAGTCGGGGAGTGGGGGACCCAGTTACCCCACTGACGCGTGAGGGCGCGGCCAGTGCACTCAGCCTCAGCAAGCCCTCACACCGGGCTGCTGACCCCTCCACATGGCCCCAGGGAGACTTGGGGACAGGGCATACATGGGAACCACCCCAGATCCCGGAGCCCACAGGTGTGCTATTTAAATGCGTGCTATTTAAGCCATGGCATTTTCTTTGGTGACTCATTACGCAACAATGGACAACTGATTCAGGGTCAATAAATGTTGCTGGAAGGGTGAATAAGTGGTTTGGGGCTCTGAGCTTGGCCCCCTTTCCACTCCCCTGACAATCACCTCCGGCCCATTATACTCTCCCTGTTCTGTCTTCATCCTCCAAGCCTCGTTTATCCTGAGAACAGCTGAGTCATTTATGGCAGTTGAGAATGACATGGGACTTGGTCATTCTGCACCATCACCAAAGCGGAAGCTGGGGACAGCTGAGCTGCACATGCTTGGAGCCCAGGGCCATCAGAGATGGCAGGCTGCCCTTCTGGGTGACTCCCCAGACAGGAAATCACACAAAAACCCCAGTAACATGCTCTGTTCCCTCACCCCACACCACACCTGGTACTGTCATCCCACTGCACAGAGGGGGAAACTGAGGCAGACAGATCCACATGCATTGCCAGGGTGTGCCATGACCACCGTGCACTGCCGTGGGAATTGTCGCATTTGTCCCACCTCCGGCTGTAGGGCAGGGCTTCCCACCCTCAGCGATGGGGACTCTGATGACACACGCTTTTTGGAACACGGCAGACAGTCACCAGTACACTTGCCAGATGCCAGGGACATGGCCTCTGCCATCAGGTCCACCAAAAATGTCTCCAGCCGTTGCCAAATGTCCCAGGGCGGGGAAGGGGCGTCATTCCCGGTGGAGAAGCACAGTTCTCGGGACCCAGTGACCGTCAGGGTGACCTTGCTAATGTTTCTTTCTATCCAAGGCCCCAGGAAGGACAAGCAGAGGCTAAAGATCAGAAAAACCACAGGGCTGGAGTCCCGATGGGAAGGCCCTGTCACTTCCAGAGTCACCTGTGCACTCAAAGCAGGGGGCCACACCTGTGCCCTCGGGGACAGCGATCTGGTACAGTTAGCCGTGCTCCACTCTCAGCCCCTGCCAGGCTGTGGTTCCCCGAACACAGTGCAGACATCCCCTGCTCCCCGCTTCCTGTAGCTCTTCTTTCTGGGGTGCTTGGCTTCCTCTCCATCTTCCTGCATCCATGGCCTCCGGAACCTCATAATCATTGCTGCCATAGCCGCCAGTTAATCTGTGCTCTACATGGTTTAAGGATGAGAAAAGTCCAAGTGTTGTCCCTCCTGTCCCTCAGCAAGGCTCTCCGCCCCTCCTCCAGAGTTCATGGTTCTCTGATTTAAATTCACCCTTACAAATGTTGCTGCACTGTTTTTCCCAATGAAATCAATTGAATCCAATTGATCTTGGCCCCGTTTTGCATTCCTCCTCCAGCACCCGTGTGTGCGTGCAGACACAAGCACACACACACACCCCGGGCTCTGCCATGCGCTGTCTGGAAACCGCTCACCAGTTATCTCAGACGTGCGTGACTTGGCTGCCCAATTAGAGGAGGGCATGTGCTGCCCACTGCCTTGGTAACCCTGTAGTGCCTACTGCAAGTCTGAGCATGCAATGGGCACTCGATAAAGGCTCGAGGACGAATGCTGGCCACTGTGGAATTGCAGTCCAGGCCTGTCTCCATACCCCACAGGCCACCTGTCACCTCTGATGACACGCCTGTTCCTGGGTGGCTCACACCACCTCCCCAGAGCAGCCACTTCCTTCCACACCTCAGTGATAGCATCTTAACCTCCAAATTAACTCGAATGCTCTCCTAAACCAGACCTAATCCTCGAGCCTCCCTGAGTCACACTGGAAAGTCAAGATATTAAGCCATCTGCCTGTTGGAAGCCACTTTCCAAGCCAATTAGGGATAATTTTAGAAGAGCAGGTTCATGAGATACGACATCAAATGCTCTCCACCCAAGCACAGGCTTACCGTGGGATCAACTTCCTCAGAGCAAACAAGTTTCGCTGGGAAATTATAATGAACATTCGCTGATGCAGAGAAACCCTGTCCCACGGGGCGGAAACGCTCCCGAGGGCCCCTCCACTCGGGTGGTTGGAAATTATTTTAAAGCACGGAGAAAGACGCTGAGGTTGAAAAAGCACTGGAATGTGAGTCGGAAAGACCTGGGCTCTAGTCCCAACCTCTGTGGCTAATTAGCTGAGTGACCTTGGGTAAGCAACATGATCTCTTTTTCTGCTTCTTCATCCAAGATCGAGGGAAGAGGCGGAGGGCGGAAGGGAGACTGCGATTGATTGATTTTGGCAGATTGCTCCCTCCCTCTCCCACCCCTCACGCCCCAGCCCCTCCCCCTCCTCCTCTTTTTTTCCCCTTGCCTCGCTTCAGTGGACCCCCAGGGGTAGCTACTATTTTTTGCAGCACTAACAGGACTGAGATTCCAGATCTGAAGGCCCTTTGCAAGTCAGAAGTTGTTGGTGTTGGCACCAGGAAGGCTTCTCACCCCTCTGTGGGTCTGTGTGCTGAGCAGTTTTGCAAATTAACATAAACCAGATCTAAAAGGCCTGATAGCCGGAAAACACAGATAAAAGAGCAGCTGCAGCTAACCCTTGACTGAGAGCACAGAGACGGGAAAGCCCTGCGTTCACCTCCGATAACTGTGGGGAGACCCATGCTTACTTCAAAATTGACTTTGAGGCAGGCACTTAGCCCTCCTTTGTCTGGGGTCTACACCCTCATCACATCCAATCTGGGCTAAGAAGACAATTCTGCAATTCACAAACAGACAGCAAAGGTTCTAAGCCACCGCAGAGCCCGTAGTGCAGCAGGACCGGGCACACGGCTCTGTCCCTCCACTCTTTCCCTTCACTCTCTCCCTCCACGTCACTGCTCCTGAGCATGCCAGGCTGTTCCTGTAGAAGTCCCCAGGAGACCCGATTGGAGAGCAAGGTGACTTCCGTGAATGCAGACACTTCTGAGGGTGAGCACCAACTTTCCGGCAGGAGGTAAACTCACACAGCAGTGACCTTAACTTAGCAAATTAATTCCAAAGCACAATTGTTTTCAATCTTCATTTAAAATCAGCCTTCGTTAATCTAGATTTAATGACATAGGAAATGGAAATTCCCTTAATAAAATAAGTTATGAATATTTATCATCCCATTTTACCTGAAAATTGAATAATTCATCAATTAACTTTACTATTAATTATTTAATGCAAAATTAATAAACTGCAAAACTCCTCTGTATCCTTACAGACCCCGCCCCCCACCCTCGGGCACTGGGTAGGAAACGGAGCTGCAGAGATTCGGAGCGAGGGAGAAGCCCGGACAGACACCCTCGGGAGCGATGGGGTTAAGGCTGGGATTTTTCTTTCAGATGCAGACTCAAGCCACTTGCTCAGCAAGTGAATAGAGAGACTTCTTTCCCTCACCTTGGAATTCTATACCACCGCCAAAGTGGAACTCACAGTTTGGCAATTACTTCCAGAGCAATTCTCCCGTGCGTTCTCCTGCTATCCATCACCGCTCCATCGCACTTCCAACACGCAGAGGGGACTGCACTGTCACAGCCGCAGGGCGCTGTCCTTCCTGACCCCCTCCACAGGCCTGGGCCAGGGCCCCAGCTGGAAGAAGGCGGACTCAGCACGCATACAGGAGGAGTCAGACAGGGGGCCACAAGAAAGGGGGACGATACAAGGAGTGGGGTACGACACCCCGGGTGTGCTGAACACCCACACTCCAGAGCCGCCCTGCTCACTTACTGTGCAGTGGCAAATTAGTTTTGCAAAGCCTCAGATCGGACCCACGGGGTCTCCTGCCTGCTGTTGGGTGGACAGTGCTTCAGTCATCCCACCAGTGAAGTGGGTATCAGCAGAGGACCCTGGAGGTGCCCAGGGTCCTTCCCACTTCCACTCCCATCCTTCCAGCACATTCTCCAATCCCCCACCCCTGCAGTGGTGCCAGCACCAGTATTCATTGAATTGCTTGTTCAAAACCTCCACGGGGAACCATGCCCAGCACCATCCTGGTCTTCAGCCCATTTCTTCAGCTCTCCCGACCTCATCCCTGCTGTCTCCAGCTGCAAGGGCTTTTGGTCAATTCTCATACCCATGGACACCTTCCTGCCTCAGCCCTGTGCAGGCTATGCAGACACACACACACACACACACACACACACACACCAGGTCTCTATCCCAAGTTCAGCCCCCACTCTAGACAGGTGGCCAGACCCTGCCCCACCCTTGTCCCTTGTAGTACTCCTAGAAATTGCAGTCATTGTAAATTACCCTGTTCATCCTTCTGTTCCAGTGCCCAGCACCTGGCACAAGAATGCAAAGAATTCACCAAATAAATAGAGCAGCGGATGCCCACCAACAGCTACAGAAAGGTGTCAGTTTGGGGTAGCACATCCATAACCTTGGAAGAAGACAGTGTCCCTGCCCCAAGCAGAGCTGTCAGCCCTGGGGACCGACAGCAGCGCCTCCCTACACTAGTGGCCAAATGAGTCACAAGACCCTGTGAGCATGGAGCCAGAGGGCCTGGATCTGGGCGTGACAATATGCGGGGACAGCTGCGCTTGCTATGCCTCTGCTTTCCCTTCTCCAAGTTTGTTCTTGCCGTAAGTGCATCGACTTTCTCCACAGCTCTCCCCAAATCTGGCAGGAGTCTCACTTCCAGATCTCTCAGCCTAGCACCAGCTGCCGTTTCACGTGGGAATTCAGTTCCACCGTAGTCCAAAAGCCCTGTGCCGATCAAGTTGTCAGAAACAAAAAGGATCTGGTCCAGAACACCCCAGGGGCTGAGTGCAAGTTCCCATGTCCACAGCACAGCCAGGACTGTCTGCTCCTGGATGTGGCTGCCCCAGCCCTAGACTGGGGTGGACCCTCGCCCCAAGAGTCACCTCATCCTAACCAGCTTAGCTTAGCTAGAAGTTCCTACCTAGGTGAAGTCAGAAACAATCAGTTCAAAAGAACTAACTTTCTCTTTTAGGAGAAATTTTCCTCTCCCCCAAATAAGTTTCATCTTATTAAATCATAGAATGAATAGGACATTTTTCCAAGATATTCTTACAAGAAAACACTGACCAGCTGGGGGCGGTGGTGCACACCCATAATCCCAGCACTCAGGAGGCTGAGGCAGGTGTGCTGTGAGTTCAAGGCCAGCCTGGGCTACAAAGTGAGTTCAAGGTCAGGCTGAACCACATAGTAAAACCCTGTCTCAAAAACAAAAAAAGGCAGGCCAGGAATTTAGCTCAGTGGCATAAGTGCCTGCCTGGCAAGTGCAAGGTCAGCAGTTCAATCCCCAGTACCAAACTCCTCCCCGCCAAAAGAGGCCAAAGGGGAAAAAAAAAAGAAAGAAAGAAAGAAAAGAAAAAAAGAAAACACTGACCAACTCAGAAAGAGATGTGCGTGTGTTTTACATTTGTATGTGTACATGTGTATATGTGTGTATGCGTGTATTGTGGTATGTACATAAGTATTTGCAATTGCACATGTGTATGTACACATACATACATAGCTATGTGCAGGTGTAGTGTATATATGCATGTGTGTGATGTGTACATCTGCATGTATATGCATCTGGTTTTGTATGTGCCTGAGCATGTGTGTATTACATGGCTGTGTATGCAAGTGTGCTGGGGAAGTGTGTGTATATATGAAGGCACACAATACACACACACACACACACACACAGCAAAAGCCTGAGTAGAAAGTGGGATGTGCAGTGGTGTTTGAGAACCAGTACTGACTTCCTTCCTGTTTGTTTATGTTGATTCCTTTTGTAGAAAGCTCTGTAATAAAGGACTGTGGAAAATCTAAGAATAGCCAAGACAGCGATGTCTCCTAGCCAACCCGACAAGAGCGGGAGGATCTCCGGCCCAGAATCCCAGCCGGCGCGGTAATTACTCATTACACAGAAACTCGGGCCTTGCACAGGGCGGCTTGCTCGGAGAACATGCCTTCCCACCTTGCAGAGTGCGCGACGTGCGGGCTGGCTCCCTCTCAGCAGCAAGCAAAGGTTTATTACACCAGAGCTAATGGGGCTGGGGACATCACTGAGCCATTTCCGGCCCAGTACAGAGATTCCAGGGAGAGCTGATTTTCCAAATCTGGGGCCGAGAGCAGAGGGGCTCAGAGCAAACCAGCAGGGGCAGAGGGGATGACGCGTGAGCACAGTGGAGCTTGCTACTCTCAGAGAGCCTTCCTCACAGCCAGGTCGTCCTGCTCCAGGAGCCCAGCAGGCACTCTGGGCAGGCAATCTCCAGTCGGGGTGTCCAGCACCCCAAGGTGCATCACAGGTGCCATATGTGACCTCTGTCTGGATCCAACCCAAGGAAGACACATATGCCACCATATAACGATGTCCTTGGATTTTGCACAGGGAGAGGATATACTGTGACCCTGCTTTGTGCCAGGAGAGCTCTGAGCGGAGGGTGTAGACACACACGTGTGTAATGGGTATGTCTGCGTGTCTATGAGTCTGGGTTTGTATGTGCCCAAGCATGTGTGCATGTGTTAAATATCGGTGTGTGCAGGTGTGTTGGGGAAGTGTGTGCATATGTGAATGTACACAATAAACACACACACATACAAAGCAAAAGCTCATATAGAAAGTGGGATGTGCAGTGGGGTTTGAGAACCAGGAATGGCTTCCTTCCTCCATTTGTTCATTTTGTGTCACCCACGAGGAGGAGGTGACTGTCCTGGCAACATGGCCTCTGCAGAGCTCTGAGCTGTGCACTCAGAAAGCTTGGGACCATGTTGTCAAGCACTCAGACCAACAAGGAGTTAGAGAGAGAGAAAAGGAAGTGAGATGAGCAAGCAAAGAATGTAAGATGGGGACAGAGGGGAGGGGACAGAGAAGGGATGAGATAGCCCAGCGAAGCCAGCACACAGAGAGGATCAGCCCAAAGCAGTTACAGTGTGAGAACAAGTATAAGCCGAGGAGGACACAGCAAGGGGGTGGATGGAGTGTGGTTTGGAGAGGCCAGCGCGGCCTACAGAGCTGGGAGCAGACATGGGGCCAGTAACTGACCCCAGCTACACCCAGGTGCTCTGGAGGACTGAGCTCTGGCCGCAGAGCCACCAAATGGAGAGGGCACACAAGGCTGCAGGCCTGTGCAGGGAGCAGAGAGGTGACCCTAGGGCCCTCCATCTGCCTTGCACAGCCAGGTAAACCCTTCCAGTCCCTGCCTCTGCCTGTGGAGTGCAGGGGTGGAAGTGCCTACAGCCACCATGCCGCCATGTTCATTGGAGAGCAGGTCCCCAGCTCAGCAGAATGCAAGGGTCCCCTGCAATGACCTGGGCAGGAGCCCACACCCTCTCCACCCCCCTTAGGATCAATCCCACACCCCTGGCAATGCTGGATGCTCAAGAGACAGCACAGAAGCAACTCTCAGAATGTCTTATCTTGTAAAATGTATGCGACATAAAATTCGACCTTTCAGCCACTTTTGGGGGTACAGTTCAGTGGCCCTGTTGTGGGAACACCACCCCTGTCCACCTCCAGGACTTTCCATCTTCCTCGCTGAAACTCTGCCCCCTTAAGACAGGGACCCCATCCTCTCTCCTGGGAAATACCATTTTACTTCCTGCCTCCAGGAAAGAAGGGGACAATATTTGTGCCCTTGTGCTTGGCTTATGTCACTTAGCACAGTGTCTTCAGGCTGCATCTGTGTGGGAACAAGGCTCTGAATTTCATTCCCAGTTAGCGCTGGGAGTTTTGTAACCATCCTCGAGGACTCTCCATATTATTCTTGGCATTTTAGTCTGGTCACTCGAGCAGCCCCAACCCCCACCGAAGAACAAGGGCTTCCTTTAGAAAGACCTGTCATTGTCTGCACCCAAGGAGCTGGTGCCCCAAATGTGGCCGGCGGGTCACTCCCCTGTGGTGCTCATACGGAAGCCAGGCAAAAGCACCATCAGCTGCACAGGGTCCAGCCGGGGGCTGAGAAAGTGGGCTTCCCAGGTGGAGCCCTCTGCTCACAGACTGGTGCCATTCTCTGGACCCCCAGGGCTTGCATGGACAAGGGACCCACTGTGGCAGCACCTGGACACTGCACTCCTGCTCCTGGCAGGCCTGCTGTGCCATGATGACCGCACACACTGCCCACCACCCACCGCGGAGTGGTCTCCGCTGCACAGAGAGCAACCAGGAGAGCAACCAGACACATGACCGTGTCCTTGGGGGCCGCGTCTCCCAGGAGGGAAGCCCTAGAACTGCAACAGCCACGGGTCCTGCCATGATGACAACCGAATGCAGGCCAAGAAGCCAAGAGGGAGGAGACCTTGCTACACCTGTGGGGCTTGGAGAGGCTCTTGGGAGGAGGACATCGGGGTGAGGTCCCTGGCTGAAGCAAAGCACGCTGCAGGACACAAAAGATGAGCGGGGAGAGCAGGGAGCACCCTGTACTGCTGGAGATCAGTCAGGGACAAGTTTAAACAGAACAACCACTTTTGACACTACACTAGAGTTTGACTCTTATTCACAGGAAGTCTCTAGTAGAAGGAGGTTCTAGTAGAAAAGGAGCATTTCAGGAAAGCCAAGTGCAAAATTGTTCAGTCTGGAGAGAAGGAATCCAGGGGTGATTTCAGAGCCCCACATGACAGCAGCTCTGGGCTCTGAGCCCAGGAAAATGAGGGTGGGGATCTGAAAGCTGCCCGAGTCAGTGACTAAGGGATTCAGGGGACAAAAGAGAAGGAGCAGCCATGGGAAATAGCCAAGGATAAGCTTCAGGATCTTTAGAAATGAGGGAAGCCCAATGGTGCACCCCAGGGTGAGGAGTCCAAGATAAGAGGACAACGCCCAGCTGTCCGCCCAGAGGCAGTGACCTGCAGAGTCAGCAGGGTATGAAAGTGCAGGCAACCAGGATTTGATGTCCCCACCATCGGGGGCAGGAAAGGCCCCTGGGCACCTGGGGTCGGGAGAACCCAAAGGAGGGGACCCTCGAGGGCCCTCCACCTTCTCAGCCCTCAGAGCCGGCTTCGCTCCTCCCTTGCGTCCACCCTCCTGCTTCGTGGTGTTTTACTGCTTATTGACCAAGAAGCATTTAGTGTTCATTATAGGAAAATTCTATTACCAGACCCTTAGTGCGTCCGTGTTAAGGTGCTATCTATATCAATCCAATTAATTCATTAGGTAATTAACAGTGTTTGCCAGCCTCCTCCTCACCAGGCTAAGCAGATTTCCTGGGATGGACAGACTTTCACTCCAGTCCTAAGTGTGGCTGCCCAGCTTCCTATTCTCATTCCCTGTGATGGGCCAGGAGAGGGGGTGCAAATACAAGCCAGAAGAGGGGCACGAAGCCCCCCTAGACTGGTGTGCAGAGCCGATTCCCACAGGGAGGCACACCGGGTGCCTACATTTCTGGACTGGCTCACAAATCATGGAGGCGGGAGGTACGTAGTAGACGTGGAGCTGTTCCCTCGGCCACCGCACCCACCTTGGACACTGGGAAGCCCGCGGAAAGTGAAGGCCAGGAGCACAGTGATCCTGGGTTCAAGTTCTAGTACTGACACTGAGTCTCGGCATGCGGCCCCTGGCTGCCTCATGGAGCCCTGAGAAGGGCGTTAAAACCCAGCACGAGCCAGCAGCAGATGCAGGAAGGCCAGGCCCAGTCACTGAGCCCATCCCAGGACCGGACAGGCAAGGGGGACGACACAAGAGAGTGCCAGGCCTCTGCCATCATGGCACCCAAGCTCCCATCTTGCTCACTCCACGCTATGATCGAGGCCCACTGCATGTCCAGCGCTGGTCTAGGCCGTCTGAAAACCCCTCTCCCTGTGCTATTTGTGTTGCCCGGGGAGATCTAAGCGTGCCGGGAAACATGCAGGACAGAAGGAGGCGTCTGCGGGGCATGAGGCTGCCATCAGCACTGACCTCCCGGAGAAAGAGGGGGTGCACTCTCCACTCCACAGCTCTGTCTTCACCTGTGGGACGCCCTGCAGGTGCTGCTGGCACTAGGGAGGGCAGGGTGAGCAAACAGCAAGTGCCAGCTACAGACGTCCCGGACGGTGATTTTTCAAGCTGAAGGTCCCAGCGGCCGATCCCGCAATCTGGCTGTTTGAACACAGCCCTGGGCCCTGTCAGAGCTGCCCCGCGCCCCACCCCCAGCTGCTGCGGAACACCTCATTATCAAGCAGGTGAGCGGGGCTCCCGGGCCCTGTCTGTAATTAGGGCAGCTCTGAGCCAGGGCTCTATTTATAACCCCCATCCCTGCACAAGCCCCAGAGAGCAGACTCGGGTCCCACCGGCGCCTATACCAACATCTATATAGGAACTGATTACAACAATTAATTTAATAGGGATTCCTCCACACAAACAATGTATCATTTTATTAGGAAACTCTATAAATGTCAGTGATGCAATTCATTTTTATTAATTTTCTAAAATGAAATTAGCAGTGGCGGTGGCAGTGGCAAACAGAAGTTGTATTGCCTTCTCATTCAGCTGAGTATTGGTGTCATTAATTCCTTAATACCAGGAGGCCAGTTTGTCTGAGCTCAGCAGTTAACCGCACCAATTAATTTCAATCCTGGAGATGGGGGGAGGGGCCGGACTCAGCTCAACAACTAATTTAGGAAGGTCCTTGAACAACCACGGCAACTTTTCCTTCTCCTGGGACAGGAAGCTTTCGAGTGTAACACTGGAGCAAATATTCTAACACTAATAGGAACCTGTTCTCCCCGGTGCCTTTGGGAAAGAAACTGTCCTTCCGAAGCCTGGAGCGACCCTGGCAGAGGCCTCCCGAAGCAGCAGACTGCAACTATCGATGGGAAGGATAGTGACACCCATGGATGACATGGACCCTCACGCATGCAAAAGCAGGCTCACACATAGCATCGCATGCAGGCCCCAGAGGACAGGAGTGCATCGACATTCACGCCACCTTCTACATGCCGCAGAAAAAGCGGAGCTTGCGAAGGCGCTGACGTGATTGTCCAGCCTTCCCACAGCTAGTGAGCGACGGCGCCTGGGTGTGTCCATACAGGAGCCCGCATTCCATCCCTGGGACAGGAGGTTTCTCGCTCCGGCTATACTCCCAGAAGCCCAGTGAGTTGTGCACGACCACAGTGACAGCCACTTCTCCCTGGAAACCCAAGTCCTGAGGCTGAAATGCGAATTTCAGGCTCACCTGGGGATGCTCCACTGCGCCTGCGTCCAAAACTCCGGCTGAGGCGAGGCTCTTTCCTCCCACTCAGAGTCAAGGAGAGAGGAGCTGTGGAGAGGCTGGCGCTGCTGGGGCCAGGAGAGCCGTGGAACCAGGAAGCAGCGCCCAGGCAGAGCTCAGACACTTCCTGCCCAGAGAAACTAGGCCTTGGCTCTCAGAAGGAGCCGTCAGGCCAGCCACAGCCTGTCACCTGGGAACTTGTTCAAAATGATAAATTCTTGGGCCTTGCTCCTGGTCCCCAGGTAAGAAACTGGGAAGCGGACGCTGTGGATTGGCTCGGAGTGGAACACTTGCCTAGCATGCACAAGGCCCTGGCTCTATCCCAGGACCAAGCAAAGGAACTGGGGTGGGCCCAGTGCGTGCACTCTCACCAGCCCTCCTGCTGCCCACTCAACTTCCTCCCGGAAGACGCCCCCAGGAGAAAGGGAGGCACAGGTGTGCTGAGCTTCCCACGCCTTGTGATAGGGCTGAACCCACTAAACGCTGGACCTCATCACCATCCCCCCTGCACTCCAGGCCTGCTCCACTCCATGGCAATGTCCTTTCCAGCCCTGTTCTTATTCTGCTTGGCTGAGTCTCGCTAGCAGGGGTGTTAACAGCGCCTGCATGGGTTGCCTTGGGCTTTTAAACTCCTGCTCTCTGCTATGAGAGTCAGTTGTCCCTGACAGAAGTGACCTCCTCACCTTATATTCTTGGGCAAAAGACTCATGGAGTGATTCTAACACCAAACCCAACCCACAGGCAGCACAGAGGTCCATGTGCAGGAGGTCAAGTTTGTTGTTCTAAGTCACTAAGTTTAGGGATCATTTCTTATGCAGCATCATCACAGCAAAAGCTGACTGAAACAAACCATTTAATTTTACAGCAAAGGAAATCAGGGTCCGAGAAGGTTGAAGAGCTGAGGAATTCTCCAGGTCTCACACCGAAAGGTCAAAAATAAGAATCACCTGCTGGAGGCATCGCAGCAATAACCTCCGTTTTCTCAATATCCTCTAACCTCCAAAATGGGACCTTCTCCCCTCGTCTAAAGGATGCACACCAATAAATGTTGCACTTGATCGTAGCCAAAAGGCCGAGAAGTGATACCAATACATGTTGGAGGCTAACGGAGAAATATTTTTAAATACCTTCTAGGGCGACATATTTCCCTCACTGCTCAGAAAAGATGAGCAGGTCCGGTTCATCCCCGAGGGTGCTGAGTGCCCAGCGGACTCCTTCTGCTGGTCCGGAGACCCTGGAGCCTCGGTCCAGGTGGAGCAGCAGCCTGACCCTCCCACCTCGTAGACCCAGCCTGCCGTCCAGTCACCCTGCCAGCCACACCGCTGCCACCCTCCTCCGCGAACAGACACCTGGCCCTGTCACCACTAATAGAAAAGTGGTGGCAATTGGAAGAGAGTGACCATGAATTACTGAAGCTCTAGACTGTAACATTCCCAAAATAAAAACTGAAGGGCTAGAGAGGAAAAAAGAGGCCTCCTTTAAAATAAGTCCTAAATCCCAGCCCCACCATTCTTCACGGGATAATAACATCACTTGCGCTGGCAGGACACAGGTCGGCTGTATTTTCGCCAATTCCCTCTATTCCCCAGTGGGTGAGAGAAGGTAAATGTTTGTGGCAGTTAGTGGGTTGAAGGACATTTACTGCATAATAAACTTCAAACTTGGCCATTGCTTCTGATTTGGGGGATCTTCTTACCAGCAATCAAGAATAACTCGACTTTTCGGTGTGTAAAACATGTGAAGATAAAAATGGACGGTGAAGCTGATCTGTCTTTTTAAAAAGGGCCTTTCCAGAGCATGGCGGTGGCAGGTGGGCACTTTCCCAGCATAAGACCCCGCTGATGCTCCTGCCCAAAAAGCCTTGCTAGTGCCCAGCTGCAGGATCGCATTGCCCTGGTCATCCACGTTCAAGTTCCACCTAACAGGACACCCACTCGCAGGCCCTGCCCATGTCTTGGGCCAGTTCGTGTAAGACACCAAACCCAGCATGGCATTTCCAACCTGCTGCTGAGACAATTGGCCAAGTCAGGTAATGCACGAAAATCAATCAACCCATTTACTGCGCATAGTTGAAAAACTGCGAGATCTGGGACATTACCTTGTCTTAGGGGATGTGGTAAGCCATTCTTCGTGTTTCTCAAATGTTATTAAATAAGCTGCAATTTCCTGAAACAGAAGAATAAAAAGATAATAACAACAATTAGCTCACGTTGGACCCTGAGAAGTAAGAAAGTTTTCGCTGTTTCGAAGCTGCTGTCCTCCTTGGCCGGGCTGGGGCTCCACCGCTGCTGGGAAAACACTGGACTTGGACTCTGCTTCTATTTTGATTTTTCCGAGTCCTTTTCACTCAACCTGCCGTACAGCAATAATCAAAGCGCTGGGTTTCAAAAGAGGAGTCGGTGGCAAGGACAAAAATATGTCTCTGTGGGAGGAAAACATCAGACACCCTTTCAGATTCTAAATGTCATTAACTGGCAGGAGGGAGAAGCAGGTGCCAACAACAGGTCTCCGAGTATGCCAGGGTGCAGCTGGAAAGTTTAGTCTGTTTTTCTGCAGCTGGACAGATCTCTCCGCTTTGTCATAAGAGACACTGCGTTCTCTCAGCGTGACTCCCAACCCCCTGAGCCAAGTCACACAAAGATTAAAAAGAAAAGAAGAGGTAGAGCCTTGTTCCAGAGAGAGAGATGGAGAAGGGAGTTAGCCTTTCTCACTACTGAGACTTGATCTGTGAGCCGGGCTTCAGAAAAGAGCAATGGCTGCTGAGTTTAAGGCAAAGGTAGAGAAAATGCAGGCACCTGAAGGCAGATTAAATATTTATCAACACAACATCGCTGCAGATAGAATGGCTGATTTATTAATCATTCCCATAAAGAGCCACTGGGTGACATCAGCCTAAGTCACTGCTCCAGCTCTGAGGCAGGATATGGCCCCTGGCTTCCAGCTCCTAACACCGAGTTGGCAGGGGCCGTACGTGAAATCCAGGCTGGACCAGAACCTGTGTCCCTCGATCTCGGTTCTGACAGGACACGGGCCTGCTGCCCCAGACCATGGGGTAAACACACAGCACAGGCTTCCTCCCTCCCGGCTCTGTCTCCAGCCGGGATCAGCAGCCTCCTGGGCTTGGAGGACCTGGCACCCGAAAGTCCACCATAATTGACCTGACACCTGTGATACTGAGACGCTACGTGTGGCCTTGAGGGAAAAGGGAGAGACCACCACCAAGCAGGTTAGAGTAGAAAACAGCACTCCATGCAGGGAGAAGGCCACGTGGCCCAGGTGGACACCAGGGCCTCCTGCAATCACCAGGACTGGTCACTACTACAAGGTAGCCAATGACTGGAGACCAAGACCCCAAGCCACCTTGATCCGGAAGCCTGCACTTTACAGGAACCTGGGGAGGAGTGCCCTAAGGTAAGAATAGGGCTGGTCATTGTGCAATTTCTAGCCTTGCTTTCAGACCCAGAAGTCATAGGATAAATCTGATCAGCCTACGACCGTTCTCTCATCCTGGAGCCTCTCCTACCGTGCTCCCCTCCTTACAGAGCGCACACTGAAGTCTCTCCATAGGTTGCCATCACTTCTTCCAGCGAGCACTCCCTAACAACTCGGGATGGGGATACCCACCCACCCCACGTGCCCCCATGCACCTCCCAGCACCCTCCTCCAGCGTGTCAGTTCTAACTGCTTGCTTGCTTGGAGGACATCTCCATGGGACCATGCAAGGGTAAGGAATGTGTCATCCCTATGTGTCCTCAGGATGTAACTGTCCTGGAACACACAGGAGGCATCCAGAAAATGTTTGTTAGATTGTTCAGATGGGTGGACCAGTGGGTGAGAAGATGGATGGATGGATAGATGGATAGATGGATGAATGGACGGGAGTTGAGAGGAAGAAGAGTGAGCACTGTAGAAATAAATATGCCTTCATGTGCATGCGTGTGTGTGCGTGTGTGTGTGTGTGTGTGTGTATCTGTGTTTATTACTAAGGATAAGTAAGTGACAGTTTAAAAGCACCAAACCCAGCAGTTCCCAGAAGGAATACTGTCCATTATTCCCTGACCTCTAAGTCACTGTAGGACAGCAACACAGCCTGAAGGTGAAGGGACACGCACAGGAAGCAAGCAGACCCAGCCTTGGGCAGCGGCTCTGCTCCAGGGTAGCTGTCCTGTCATGAGCACACCACTCACTGTCCACACTCGGCTCCCCCAGACCTGGGACAGGGTCGCCACCTTCACAACTCTCACCACGCAGGCTGCCTCACACCGCCGGTTGCCTACGCTCACAGACAATGAAAGGCTACTTCAGAGCGACTCTTGGGAGTTGGTGATCCTTCTGGTTATCCACTGGTTTCCATTTGGTTTTGTAAAACACTCAGAGTAGCCCATGGCTGGCATCTGTAAGTGTGGATACTGAGCTGTGTGGTAAGTATGCCTGCTCTTGCTCTAAATCTCAGAAGACTTGGTACCCAGAGGAACAGGCTATGTCACCTGGAATCCCCAGATCCATGCTGGTATGCAGAATCATGCTGTAATGACCCAGAAGACAGGACACAGTGTACTTCAGACCCCGTTAGATTTATCATTCAGCTCTAAAGGCCCAGACACTCAAGACCTGCATGAACATCCCCAGCCAAATTCCATGCCGACCTAGTGGGGCATCGCACTGCCACTGCCCCCCAAGGAGGAAAGTGCTCAAGGCACCTGCAATGTGCCAGTCCGGGAACAAGACCCGGAAGCCTGCTACCAACAAGCTCACAGTCAACAAGGGAACAGAGACAAATCAGCACGATGGGGCAACATCGATGCTACTACAGGGCCAGCTGTGCAGTCACTTCCATAGCCAGACTCGGAGGGTCACCATGAATCTAATGAGCCATGTGCAGACAAGCAGTGGTCCCAGACATCGCACTGACCTAGAAACTACCTCGGACTCCCAGCCTTCCACCTCCACTCAAGCATCTACAGCTTCCCCCAACCCAGGACATCTCCACACAGAGCCCCCAGAATGCCCTGCACACCTGAGACCCGCTGTCTGTGCAAAGTAACTCAACAGCTGCATCCAGGTCCCACCTCTCACACATTCACGTTGGACTGGACCACCAGGAGCTGTCACACACTGCCACGGGTGCAGAAGGACTGAGCATATCCGGGTCACTGGTCTAACCATTGTCCCGACCATTGTCCTTACCAGGTGCTATGGTTTGTGTCTACATGTTCCCTCCAAAGCCTCATGTGGTCACAGCACTTTTTCAGAGGTAGCTGGATCTGGAGTGTGTGATGCTGGGATTAAGGGTGTGTGATTAATAAATTGGTCCACTGATTGGTTTGGCATAGGATTAAGGGTGTGAGTATTACACCTGCATACAATAAAGGGGCAGAAAGAGGTGCGTCTCCTTATTGTTTTTGCTGCCTTCCTCCACCATGAACAGTTGCCCTTGTGCCATGCCCTCCCTTGGAGCCAACCAGGGGCTGAAACCTCCACAAACTGTGAGCTAAATAAACCTGTCCTCCTTTAACTCCGGGTGTGGGGTATTTTGTCTCAGCAATAAGAAAAAAAGAGACAAAGACACCAGGGTTCAGTTCCACTCACCAGACAGGCAGCCATTGTGCCTTCTCAAAGCTTAGGAGTGAGACAGGGAGATGGATATACCGAAGCCAAGGAACCAAACACACAGGCTACTAAATTCTGAGTGGTGTGGAGCAACGTAGGAACCGTCACTGTACAGAGTCAGGAGGGTCAGGAGGGTCAGCAGGGCTAGCAAGAGATGACTGGGGAAATAAGGGACTGAACACCATCGTCACGCCAGTGTGGTGTCCTAGGCCACACACTGCCCCAGGCCTCTGCAGAGGGTGACCTTATCCATCCATCCCTTATGGCCAGCCATGAAGTGGGAACTGTGCCTGTTTCATGGGTGAGGAAACTGAGGCACAGAGCAGCTAAGGGCCTCGCCCAAGTCCCAAGGCTAAGTACCTGGGAGCCCAAGTCCACACAGATTGGTTCCAGAGCCCACACTCTGAGCCACTACCCTGAAAGCCTTAAAGAACAGCCAGGCTGTGTTTGGCAGAGCGTGGAGGGAAGGCGTGGGGCTCCCCAGCCCGGATTGGCCACTGATCCTGTCACTTCTGGTCCCACTTCCCTTCTCAGACCAGGAAGGTCCCCACCGGGCACCATTCTGAAGTCTTCGCGGCCTTAGCAGGATTGGGTTCATTTCCACCCCAGTGCCTTTGTCTGCTCCAGCAATGGACAGCGTTCCCAGAATCCACGGAAGCTGCGCTTCTAAGGCCTTCCCAGGCAGAGAGGGAAACAGCCGAGCAGCACAGAGTCGGCTGAGAGAAGCATTTTCAGCTGATCTGCCCCTCACCCTTGCAGGCCTGTCAGCCTACGGCCCCAAGGAGAGCAGAAGGAAACACAGAAGTGGGCCATCTCCTGTTACAGAGGGAGAAACCAAGGCACCAAGGCAAGACAGGTCTTGCCCAAGGTCAGCTGAGCCACATCAGGTCCATTGGCACCTGGCCTATGTCCATTCTTTCCCACTCGCTCACCAGCTGGCAGAACCCAGCCTGGCTAAAAGATTCAGGGGAAGCCCAGGGAAGAGGAGAGCAGGTCCCAAGGCAGTGGAAATGGCTGCTCACTGGGAAGGTGGGCGTGAACGTCTGGGGTGTCACTGCTTGCCGTTGCCCAAAGGCAGAAGCCACCCAAGTGGATGAACAGATACATAAGACAGGGGTGCCCACGGGTTGCCACACAATCCATGGCCACTAAAGTGTGGATGCAGCCTACGTGGCCATCGACAGATGAGTGGACACAGAAAGCATGGCATTACGCACCATGGAGTACTACTCTGCCAGGAAGAAGGATAAACTTGAGTCACGTGCAGAAACATGGATGTGCCCTGGACCATAGCGTCAAGTGAAATAAACCAGACATGCAGCTCAAATATCATACAGTTTCCTTTATATGAGAAACCCAAAAGATAAATCTTTTGCAGAAGGGAAGGGGAACGAGAGAGGGAGGGAAGGAAGGGAAGGGAAGAGATCACCAGTTCTCCATGAGGAATGTAGCCAGTATGCATTGCAAACATGTATTAATAAAAAATTAAAATGGAGTGAGAAGTACTGAATGCTACATATCGCTCTAGCACCATGACCCTGAGAACATTACCCCAGGTGACAGGAGCCAGGCACTACCAGCCACGGCACCCATGGTGCCATTTGCAATCAGCGTCCAGAACAGGCAATCCACTGCCATGGTGGAACCCAGGAGCCTGCACAAAGAAGCAATTCGCTCGCCCTATTAGTAAGCGCCTCCCTCCGACGTGAGCCAGGAGGAGACCCAGGAGTGTCTCTTGAGCCTACTGGTGTGCGGGCTTGGAATCAAACATCCCAACCCCCCCCCGCACCCTCCGCATTAGCAACTGGGGACAGAGGTCTGAGCATCTCTTGGCAGGATGACTGTACACAACATAGCAATTGTGGGGGGGTCTCCTCTATCTTCTCTTTGAAACAAGTGTTGTTTTCAGTTTTGTTTTCATTATGATTAATTGCTTTACTCTATTCAATATTCTCCTTCAATTGATTTTATAATGTTTTGCCTTTGGTTTGATTTTGCTATACTTAATTGACTAGACAACTATTGTGAGGATAATGAGATATACTATGGTACCTATTACTGTTATCCTGGTAACCTGCTGTAAAGTTCTGTACCAAAGTCACTGCACTGTCTCAATTGGCTTTGTTCTGTCTTGTTCTGTTGTATTTCTACTACCTTCAAAATAAAAAATAAATTTTTAAAGGGGGGGCGGGGCTTCCTCTTCAGGTGCTAAAACGTTAGCAACTGGACAATAACTGCACGACACTAAACTAAATGTCACTGATGGCAAATTTTATATGTCTTTTGTCATAATTTTTTTTTTTTTTTTTTGCTTTTTTCCAGTACTGGGGATCAAACTCACAACCTTACACTTGCCAGGCAGGCACTTACGCTGCTGAGCTAAATCCCCAGCCCATAATTTCTTAAAAGGAAAAGGAGATGATAAGAGAAGGCGGCCGCTCAGCATGAGCCTGGGGTGGGAGAGACGCCAGCCTACCTGGCCTGTGCAGCCAGACCTGAACCCAGAGCCCAGGCTGACTGCCCGCCAGCCTCACCCCTCTTCCCCTCCCCTTTCCCCCTGCTCTTCCAGGCCCCGAAGCAGCCTCGTCTCCCTGGATCCTAAACACTGCATCGACACGGAGAAGAATGACTTGACTGTCAAGATGAAGAAGTTCACTGCGGGCTCCAAAGCAAAGACTGTCCAGCTTGCAGATTTTAAATGTTTAGTTTGTCCTTTGGATGTTCAGATAGAAAAACTGCCGCCCAAGGGCTCGTCTGTGTGTGGCGGGGCTTGGCGGCAGAGCAGCCGGCAGTAGATCCACAGTGCTTTGGAATCTGCTGAGCACGGTGAGGGGTCCCTTCTCGAGCAGGACTCAGGGGCAGCGTGGCGGCTTCAGGCATCGCCACCTGGTCATTCTTCCACTACCCAAACCCTGCAGCATCCACCCTCCGATTGCCAACGCTGTCCCCAGCCCGGCAGCTCTAGGGCAGGACTGCAAAGCCATGGCTGCAGGGAGCCATGGGGACGGCAAGGCTCTCAGGGACCAGCCTGGGAGAAGACGTGACTGTGGACTCGATGGAAAGTCAAAGGAACGAATGCAAAGTTCTTTTCTAAAGGACTCAGTCACGGAGCGTGTGCCTGGGCTTCCCTCGCTGCAGGTATGGGGTGCGCAGGGCGGGGACAGACAGTGCCCTGCTGTGAAGCGCAGTGCCCTGCGCGAGGTCCTGTCCTTCCGAGGCAGGCAGCAGCTGCCTGTCCCTGCGCACTGGGGCAGCACCATCTAGCAGATGTGACACGAAGGCTTCTGTCATTCTGTGAGTGTCATTCTGAAGTTTCTAGAATCTCTGTGTGTGCATGTGTGTGCACGTGAGTGTGTGTCGTATGTTGCCGGTAACTGAACCCAGGCCTGGCACACACCAGGCAAGCATTCTACCATTGAGCTACGCCCCCCAGCCCTGGAAGCTACATTGTTTTAAAAGGTTAAAAAAAGAACACTAAATTTCAATAGTGTGTTTTATATTTCAACCCCATAGACCCAAAATAGCATCACCTCCTCACGGTTAGAAAGCAGTCCCAGGCTCTTTTGCAGTCCTTCTCACACTGCCCACTCACGGCCACCTCCCCCGGCCTTCAGCTTGTTGCCAGCGTTTGGTGGCTGCACAAGCTGCCCCCGGGGCAGGCCGGCTCTAAATACAGATAGCACAGGAGGCCACAAACCACGGCCGACCTTGGGGAGCCGCAGGCAGCTGCCCCCAGGAAGACATCGGAGCCCCAGGTGGGAAGGAAGGCGCCCCGAGCAGACGCTCCCTGAAGCTGGGTTTCCCAGCCCCTGGCAGAGCCCCCCACAGCAGTGAGAGCCGTGGCCACCTGCACGGCGTGGACGTCCCTCGGTGCCGTTGGGTGGGGCAGACAGAGCGCTCTGCTGTGGGCACCCGTCCCCAGTAGGAGCCATTTGCAGCGCCCTGGAACCTCCAGCCCAGAGAAAGCAGCTTCCCCTCAGCAGTTTCCCAGGCCAGAGTCCTGGCGGTCCCTCTGATCCTCAATCTGTCTTCAAGATACATGTTCAACATCGGGGAGAGAAAAAGTCATTGAGGGACTCTGCTGCTCTTTGTAAAAAATAAATAACAACACACACAG
This sequence comes from Dolichotis patagonum, assembly GCA_004027295.1. NCBI lineage: Eukaryota > Metazoa > Chordata > Mammalia > Rodentia > Caviidae > Dolichotis > Dolichotis patagonum. The sequence goes on from PVJX010004323.1 coordinate 84,000, forward strand.
GCATATGTCCATGTGCCATATACATATATGTGTGTGTGTGCATGCATGGGTGTGCACACTTCCATGTGTGTGTGTATATGCATGTGCTTTGTTCTTTAGTCTCCTGGTTTCAAGTAATAGAAGTATCTCTGCAGCCGACACAATCTCAAATATCTTCTGCACACAAAAACATGGGTTTTAAAGCAAAAGACAATTCTTCTTTTTCTTCTTATTTTTTTAAGGGATAATTCTTTAAAGTTTGGTTTTTATGAGAGTTCTGCACAGGGTTTTATCTGTAAGGGACCAATGCAGAGGAGGCAAAAAAAAAGCCAAGGCTCTCCTAGCAGCTGGCCCCAACATCTGCTAGAGCCACTGAATGCAATTATATTACTCCCAAACGAGAAGTAAAAATATCTTGTTTCCAATACTCTTGGTTTTAAGGCTCATACTTAATGTCCTCTGGGTATTTCAGCAGGGCCAGATCTCCGTGTTATGTACTTTATTAGGAATGTGTGAATGTCATATTAATGTCTTCCAACCAATATGTTTATGGTGAAGCAATTCTCCCAGAATCCACCCCTCACTACACTACAAAAATAATTGGCCTTCATTTAAATAAATAAATAACTGGTCCATGCCCACTCCTCATGTCACGTTCTCTGCGGGGCACCCCATGTGTCAAAGTAGGGGGTCTCTTCCTCTCTGGTGAACATTCCATCTCGGGTCAAGTGGTACAGCACCCCGTGCAGAAGCCCGGCACCCTTCCTCTGGGGGGTTCCCAGGTACCCTGCTCAGTATGTTCTGGGTCCCTGCCCACAGGTCAAACCAACCTCCCAAATCACGCTTGCAAGATGGCCACCTGCTCTGGTTTGAAACAACTAGCCTTGGGCTAATGGCTTATATATCCTTTTATCTGTGCAGGGTACAGCATCGCTCTACTCTGACCGTTTACACAATGGCAGTGGTGAAGACCTCTGGAATCCAGAGGGTGTCTGGAGGACTTTGTACAAGATGGTAAATAGCAATTGGGAATGCATTGTTCACAGCCCAGACTTCTGAAATAATAAAGCCAGGCCCAGTTCGCCGTCTGTTACATGGACATGGCTGAGCATACTTATGGCCATCCAAGTGCCAATCAGCAAAGAAATAATGGGCCACCAAAGAACATGCAGAGATGGAGTCAGCAAAGAAGCAATTCACCCAGTCTTTCGTTCATTTATCTACTCCTTGGTTCAGTCAGGCAATGAATTATTGAGCACCTACTATATGCCAAGCTCTATGTGAGCCCTAACAATACAAAGGCCTGTGAGGAATGGCCCTTGGAAATACAGCTGGGAAGAGAGACAGGGCTGCAGGGTCCGGGCTATTGTGTCAAGTTCAAAGCAGATGATGGGGCTAAATTAGCAGCGTGAATGATGCGATCGTGCTGAGAAGGGAAAGAGACGGCTGTGCCAATGAGCTAACTAACACTTAGGCTGGGTCAGAATGGCCCAGAAGTTGCCAGGCAGACAAGTGGTAAAGGCACCAGGGAAAGGCAACAACTGTGCAAAAGGAGGAGTGGGAAAAGCCGATGTGTTCGGCGAGATCTCAGGGATGGAGTAGCTGGAGTCCGCAGGCCCAAGCTGGAAGGGGAGGAATTACAATGCACGGCAAGTGGAGTTAGGGGGTCTGGGGAGGCTCCTAAGCAGAAGGGAGACACAAAAAGGGCTGCGCTTCGGCTGTGTCACTTTGATGGTGGTGCGGCAGAGAGGGGCCACTGAGGGGAGACTCTGATGACAGCTGGAAGCAAGGGGAGCTCCTGAACGACACCGCAGGAGCAGAGGACAGCACAGAGCAAATGCTTGCAAAAGCAGAACAGAAGGCCTGACATCCAGCTAGGTGGGGACGGAGGGGCAGCGTGGCAGCCGGCACAGCTCCAGAGCCCAAATCACAAACGGGCAGCCCGGCGGCAGAATCCACTCAGACGCGCTCGCTGGCGTTTCTCCCCTCTGGCTTATTTGCCAAGTGAAAAATGGGAAATGGTGAGTCCCAGCTTTCTGTGAAAAATAAAACCTGGCCCCTCACCGCCCCATTCCTGACAGCATTTCTGGGCCACAGCTGAGCCACTGCCTGGGGACGCCCGGAGCCCACTCTCAGGAGACCACAGGTCCACCCAGCTGGTTTTCTTCATGACAAAAGGTCTCCTGCTTGGAGGTGGAGACGCCCGGCCTTGGGGCTCCTGCTCGGATATCCACGGCATGGGCAACAGGTGCACTGTGAGACCACAGGCCAGTCTGCTTTATCTCTACAGAAACACATCTCAGAGCCCCAGCTCTTAGAAGAGAGCGACCTAAACCACAGCACTCATCGCCGCAACGTTTGCTGATTAAGCAGGGCTCACGGCTGCCCCAAAGTCCACCTCCGCGTCTCCGGCTGTCAGTTTATCATCATCTCCAAGCTCCTATCTCACTTTCTCTGCCCTGCCATGTGACACTGAGGCCGGTCCCTGTGAACGTGTCCTCTTGCTGACTTAGCAGAACGTGAAGATTCATCAACAGACAGCAACAAAATGAGCTTGGGAGGTGACAGTGGCCACAAGACACCTCCATTCTGGTTTTTGTCATCATGACGGTGACCATTGTCACTATCATTCAAAGCGGGAGCCCAGTAGCCTTGCAGAGAGCAACAAGGCACCCTTGGACACGTTTCCTAGGCCAGCTCTGTCCCCTGACATCCTTGGGTGACCAGGAGCCCCTTCCACAGCCCCACTGCCCACGCCCTTGGCCCTGCAGTGTGTTCCCTTAGCGCCAGCTCTGAGGTGGTCTGAATTCCAGGGGGGCAGGGTCTGCGCTTCCTCAGCCCAGAAACAGGAGTTGCTCTTTTATATCTGATTCTTTGGGGCCCCTTAGAATTCTCTTTCACCCCTATTAGTCATCAGCCACCGTCTGCTGGCTTGCAATTCTTTATATTAAATATTCTCTGTTCCATAACCAACATGGTTTTGATCTCCTGGGTGGATCCCCACTGATGTAAAGAATCAAGGCTGTAGCCTGGAGAACCTAGCAGTCCCACTGATGTGCCATCCTAGGAGATCCAAAAATAGAAGGGGAATGAAAAACACCTCGAGGAGAAAAGGCATACAGTCTGGGAAAATACGCAAATTACCCCACCGAGGACTGCACAGTGAGTTTCCTAGGGGCCAGCCAGGTAGCAGTTTGAAAGGCACTAGAGGAACATGTGTCTCATACTCCTGTTTGAAAGATGGGAACCTGCTTGTTGGGAGAGAGAAAAAGCATTTCTTCTAAAATAGAAAGTTACTCCGCCTTTCCTGGGTTGTATGATTCGAGTCAAGTCATTTGACAGTCCTATGCCTCAGTTTCCATACCTGAAATACGGGATAGCACAGTTGGGCCACCTGAGGTAATATGTGTAGATTCCTGGCACACGTTAGATCACTGGGTTAAGCTCTTTTAATAATCAGCATCATCGAGGTATGATTTACACAGAATCAAAACAGTCGGTGACGTTAACCAATCAATGTACACATTACACATCTATCACCACATTCGAGGAGTAAGACAGCTGTAGAACCGAGTAAAGGTAACCTCGCTATAAATGTAGGACTCTAGACTGAGGTAGTCCCCTCCCTTTTAGTGCTCAAAAGATTTCATTGCTCTGCTCTGGCCCGCATAGCTGCAGACGGAAGGCTGCGAACCGGTTTCCTTGGTCTCTTGTGATCTGTGGCCCTCACCCACCCAGCCAGCTCTAAGTCTCTCTTTATTGGGGGTTTTAAGCAGTGGATCATGCTGCGCCTCTCTGTGGTTATCTTCTTGTTTGTCTTGCTTAGATTCTTGAGTTTACAGTTTTCCTCAAAGTTTGATTTTTGGGGGAGCCCATGGCCTTGTGTATGCCCAGCAAGCGCTCTACCCCTCAGCTACACCCCAAACCTTGTATCTTTCAATAAAGAGTGTTAGGCTTTGGTCTGGTGGGTATTTAATTTACAGTGGGTTAACCTGACCCTCTCACAGTTTATTCCTAATTATTTTAAAGTGAGAGTACATCACCTTAGACTTCAGAAACATTTTAACCCTGCCATTATTGTGCTTTCCTTCTGGGGTCTCTACTGAATGTCCCAGGCATTCCAGGAGGACTTTCCAATCTGGGAACCAGAATCTGAATACCTGCAGTCCAGTGTGAGCTGTGACATCTTCACTGTGCTGCTCCCAGGGGCTTCTGGCCAGCCTTGCAGAACCTCACCGGATACATCGCGTTTAGTGTCCAATGCAGCTTCCCAGGGGAGCCGTGTAGCTTTCTAGAGCGCTTTCTTAGCAAGGCTCTCTCATCTACAGTTTTGCACCCTGCAAAATTCTGGCCACCTCCAGCTCTCCAGACTCTGCTATCCGCCTCTTCAGCTGGTCCAGGTCACTGTACACCACCTGCAGTGACTCTGCAAAACCATTCTGCCTCCGGGCAGAAACGCAAAGCGAGTACAGGGCTCAGCTTTCTGGGCGACTGTGTGGTCCTGTCACCTAACATCTGAAAATATTTATTTCCCATCTTTTGTCTGGTTTCATAATTATGTATAGCAAGTAGAGATTGGGTTCCAGTTATTCCACCTGGCTAGCAGCAAAAGTCTTGCCATAAATTTTAAATTTTTGGTTCTATTCTTAGAGAGGTCAGCGATCCTTGGGTGAAGGACACAGCTAGCCTGGGAAGCAGCGTAAAACTTTTGTCATCTCAGAGGGAGGCCACCATGAAATCTGTGGGATCAGGACTTGCTCAGATACCCAAGAGGGGCAGGGAGAGATAGCATCGGGGACAATTGAGTGCCAGCTCCACTCCTTAAACAGCACCCACCCTGCCACCTCTGACCCCAGACAAAGATGTAGACCTGCTGATCTGACAGATTCAGCTTGAGAATCAGAAGAGCCTAAAAGAGCAGAGATTGTTGTTATCAGTGCTTCCAGAGCAGTGATATAAACCTGAATATAAAACAGAAGTAGTGTTGCAAGAATTTGGCTTCTTTCTCAACCTTGGCAGGATTCTATCTGCACAGAAAGTGTCACTGACAGCCACACACTGCCAACTCCTATTAAGAACTAGGGACAAGGGATATGCTATGCAAAAATATGCTGCATCCACTTGGTCTTTGTGTAGCCAGCTCCCTTTGCAATAAATTCTGAATCTCTGACTAAATAAATCAAGAATTGATATCAGGCTCTGTGTGTGCGTGTATGTGTGCATGTGTGCGTATGTGTGTGTTCTTTTCCCACCAATAAATAACCCCACCTGAAATGCAGGGAAGCTCCATTCACACCTCTGTTCTAACCTATGAACCATTATAGGCTTTTGGAAATGGTTCATTCAAAGAGGTCAGGAAAAACTTAGAAAGTAGCAGGCAATGGTGCTGCTGGCTGCAGGGACAGAACAGCTGTGGGCATTTTGCCGTGCTCCAGGCCTTTCCTGCCTCCAGGTCAGGCAGAGGCACCTAACTCTGAACAGCTGCATTTCACCAACATGCGAGCTATGCCCCACCACCCCCACTGCAGCAAATCCAATAAAACTAATAAAAACAGAAGCAAGCCATCTTAAAATTAACACATCCAAGATATAAGCAGAAAACATTGATCAAAACCTCCTATCTCCCCTCACAGCCCACAGCTCCAGGCCAGCCCTAATACCCCATACTGGAATCCCATTATCCACAGAAGAAACTTGTTCTACAGGAGAGTCACAAACAAGGAAGGAATCCAAGGAGGCTGGCAAAGGGGGAGACTCCACCGCTCTGGGAGAAACAGTGCAACACTCCCACTGAGACAGCCCTCACAGCTGCCTTGAGAGGGAGGCATCGACCACGAGTCACAAAGCTGAGATGGAAGTGCAGGCAGGTCCAATGGGAAGGAGGCTGGAGAGCCCGCTCTTTCCCTCTGTGCAAGAGGAAAATGGAAGCTCATTCTACAGGGTGAAAAAATAGAGTCAATAAATATCTTTCCTGAGATTCCAGAGCTGCCTGCATTGGGGAAATACACAGATTTCACCCAAAGTAGGGAGCAAGTGAGATTCATTAGCAAATGCCTCAAATCCTTAATTCACACTTCAAACAAATAAGTCAATTGTGGAGCTAACAGAGTGTGACTTGATTATAGCCCACTGGTGGCCGTTAACAGATGAAAGGTGTTTGGATTTCAAAAGCGTTTGCATTTCATAACCTGTCTGCGTGAGAGAAGTTAGACTTAGTCATCACCTCCATTTGCGAACACCTGTGATCACGAATCCCACATGACCATCGAGCACCCCAGCTTTGAGCTTTTGGGATTGAAGAGCGAACAGGAGGAGAATTCATGAATTTTACCGAGGTAATTGTTCTGTCCTGCTTTGAAGAGGAGTTGAGTCTGGTCTCCGAAGACCTTACCATATGCGCGAACACAGCCTTCCCACTGACACCTGACTCAAAGGCCTGCTGGTAGGTTGCTTGTGCAGGGGTCCTGTGGGGAAGGCAGGTATGGGACCAGGCTCCAACCTCAGATATCAATGGTGCACCTCGATCAATGGTGCAGATTCCTCATTCCCAGAGACACACACCCAGCCCATGTAAAACTAAAACTTGCAAATACACCAAAACAAAACCCCCCCTGACCATCAATAAGTCTATATCAGCTGTCTCTCTGACCAGGTGGGCCCAATCCTCAAATCTCAGCTCCACCAGCAGAAAGAGGGGCAGGATCTTTCTTCTTCCTCTTTTCTCATTTCTTGATAACATTAGAGTGAGATGAAAGATAAGGAACCCAAGAGCCTTATATTGTGTCACCTGCCAAGCAGCATGGCTGCAGGGTGAAAAAACACACAGTCAATCAAACACAGCTCCCTGAGAAGCTCGTGGTGTGATGAGGCACATAATGTCAGAACTATAAAGGGGTGCCTGCTCTTCAAAGGGTTGCAGCAGTGCGGTATCAATAGGAAGAGGCTGAATTGGGTTTTGTGTTTGTTTGTTTGTTCATTTGTTCGTTCTGTCGAATAAGAGATTGCAATAAAGGGAGGCCCTCTCCGTCCGAGGCCATAGTACTCTCCACAGTCAAGCCCAGTGCATCTGGAGCCAGCTGCACCCCTGGGGAGCCACTTTGATGCAATATTCTTATCCTCACCTGTCAAGCTCTTCCATCTCATTCCTTGGAGATCTGAGCCAAGCAAGTGTTTTGGAAAATAAAAGCCAAGAAGAAGCCCCAGACCTGCTCTCCAAGAAGCTTATGATCCATGAAGAAAGGCACCTAGGCAGAGAGAGGACACGACTCTAGGGCCACGGAGATTGAAGGTGGGCCTGGGGAAGTCCAGGAAGGCACAGGACATCTCAGCTGGAGAACTCAGAAAAAAACGCAAACGTGAGGGCAGACTGGAGTGTTGTGGCGCTGTCCGTGGTGCTGAACCAACCCTGCGTTCTGGGGTGCAGTTTTCCACCGCAGGTCCTAACCCATCAGTGCATCTTGAAGTAATTTAAGGTAGAAATGTGTACTTTTTCACCAAATGGAATGGAGTGGGGTGAGTGAAATGGGAATTTATCACAGTGTTGCCTCCTGAAACTTCTTCCTAGGTGGTTCATTCTAAACGAATACACAGATCTGTGCTCACATCACGCCATGAAATAGATTTCTGGTTTTTGTCAAGGATAGTGTTGAGAAATCTCTACAGTTGCTTCTATCTGCTTCAACACCAAAGACTTCTGACTCAAGACCCACAAGTTCTGGCCAAAGTTTCAACCAAGAGGCAGCGGTAGTAGACAGTACAGAAAGTAAATCAAGAGCAACAAATAACAAAACTGCAGTTACCAAAATGGCTGAGATTTTCTCCCGGAAATCTGAAGGAGGAGTCGTCTCCATCCTCTACCCCAGCTGTACAGTGGGTTCAAGAAGAAAGGAGTTGCATGACAACTCACCAAAGCCACCCCAAAGGGGGGACAGCACTGGCTAATGCAAGATAGAGTGCCCTTGTCCTCTGCCCCTCAATTCAGTGAGAAGCTCTCACCCCACATTAAAGCTCTAACTGTAAAGTGGGAAAGATGGCTTCACCTGTGCCCTAGTGGTCACCGGGACTAAGGGAGAAGATTTGTGCAAAGTTACTTAGAACAGGACCTGGAAGTCATTAATGCTATGAAAGGATTAACTATTCCTGTAACTTCACATGGACATCAGTTTAAATGGAATGTAAAGATTCCATGTTACACAGCCATTAAAAAATATGTGTGAAGAATTTCCTGCTTCAAATACAATGTCGAGGAGAGAAAGCAAGATACAAAGCTGCGTGGCAGTGCAATTGCATACACATATTTTTAAAGGGTTCATACAATATTGGAAGAAAATTCACTAAAATGTTAACAGCAGTTGGGTTTGAGTATGACAGCTCAGATAAATCTCTTTTCTCTATGTTTTCTTCCAAATTCCTTTTCTTTCTACAATTAGCATGTGTTTTGTAATTAGGAAAAACTATACTTCAAAGACTCTAACTCAGAAGTCAGGCTGGCTTTAATCTTGAGATGTGCCAATCTGTAAGGCAGGCAATAAAACAGGACCCAAAAGCCAGGAAAACAGTGTGCTTCACAGCCATGGCATGGATGAGCTGCTGCTTGGCAGGAATGTGGTGTTGCTGATATACATTTGTTTGTTTGCTTGTTTGTTTGTTTATTTGGCAGTAGAGAGGATTGGAACCAGGGCCTTGTGCATACCAAGCACACCCTCCTAAAAGTCCTCTACCACTGAGCTGTATCTCCAGCCCTTCTAAAAAGTTTTTCATCTTGAAATAGGGTCACACTAAATTGCCTAGATTGGCCTTGAATCTGTGATCCTCCTGCCTCAGGCTCCTGAGTAGCTAGGATTATGGGCAGCACCAACCATGCACTTCACAACTGCTGAAAATGGGAACTCACCTAAATTTTTTTACTAACAATTCCAGCAAGGAAAAGTAATAGAAATGACCCAAAATGCAGGTCCAGCAGCCCAGCTGCTCCAGCCACACCTCAGCCATAAAGGACCAAGAATGCCTTCAGCCAAACTTTCTTCTCTGTCTCTGCCAAACACTGAGTCCCCACCAACAACTCACCTAATCTCACCAGAACGCAGTGAAGTAGGGTTGTCCTCCTTTGACAGATACAGAAATAGAGAATTCTAGAAGTTGAGTAACTTTGGCATTTCATTTTTTATGCTCCCCTTCGAAGCAAACTTTCTTTACAGAGCTATAGCTGGCTGCCTTGAATTTCTCTCCTTTCCTTCTCCCCCAAGCCCACCTCACCCCATTCCATCTGGAAAGCCTTTGTCAAGGTCACCTGTGACTTCCCCATCACCAGAGCCAGTGGTACAGCCATAGCGTTCATTTTCCCTGCCCTTCCGGCATCTTTGGACACCCCTCCCTCCTCCTGCTCAAGCACTATCTTCCCTGGGCCTCTCACACTTCCCCCACTCTGCCCTCTCCCGCCTACTTCTCTGTCATCCTCCTGCCCTCTAAACACTGGGTTCCTCCAAAGCTCAGTGGGCCCACTCTCCACCTCCACTCCCCACCTCCCGGAACCCCATCCAGACAGCTTCAAACACTATCTCTATAGTGACTACCCCAAAATTTACATGTCTAGCCTACCCACCTACCAAACCCCTCGTTCCTCCAGCCAACTACCTATTAAGTAACTATGTCCTAACATCCGCTGGGATCTTTAACTTCACAAGTCTCATGCATGATCTGTACCCACAACTGCTCCTTCTGTGTCCTCCCCGACTCAGGAGACAAAGCTGCACCCCGCCGGTGGCCGGCCGGGCCTCTGAGAGTCAGCCTCCCCTCCCTCATGCCTGAAATATGCAAAGGAACCATGTCTGATAATCAAACCCCAGCAATGGATAATCAAACCCCAGCACTCGTCCCACCTGCCCCCACCTTGTTCCAAGCCACCCGGACGTCTCGCCCATGTGACTATGGTGGCCTCCTCTCTGCACCCCATGCCACATTACTGCTCCCTCACACCTGTGGGCGGCCTCAGTCAAAGCCACATCCTCCCAATCTGGCTCCAGGACCTGACTGGTCTACTGATCCCTCGTCTCAAGCCACTGTCCCTCACTGGGACCCCCAGAGCCGCCAACACAATAGTGACACCCCACTTTTCGGACAGCTCCAAGCTGTAACTCCCCACTGCTTGAACAGCAAAGTTCAAAAAAACAATCTTGCTCAGTGTTCATAACTTTGCTCGAGAGTCAAACCAGAAGTCTGACTTGAAAACACCCGTGAGAGTGCATCACATATCACATCTCCCTGTGGGCACAAGGGAGATACTGGGGGCCGCTGTCACCCGGACAGCACACAGTGCTTGCGTCAGTGCAACAAAACATTTGCCATTGTGCCTTTTTTGGGTTTTATTTGTATAAAATCTCATAACCATGGCTCCAACACAAGTTTGTGACACCAGGAGTAAAGCTAAGAGGAAAACGGTGAGAACCACGACAGAGTTAAGGAAACAAGTCACTGTGAAATGTGTTAAAGTCCTGGAACAATGAATTTGTAAACGTAACTTTTGAGTCCCAGCATCCATAATTTGGTTTTCCATTGTTTTTATGGGAAATATAAGTTCTTGTCTCAAACTTTTCCATGTTCAAAGAAAAACTGGAAACAGAGTTTGGCAACTGAGGTAGCACTGTGTATCCTGCTGCAGTGCCTTTGCACTTGCCGTCTTTTGTGCATAGAAGAGATTCTTCTCTCAGATTCCTCTTGACTCACTCCCTGCGGGTCTCAGCTCAAACATGCCCTTCTTGGTAAGGTCCCCAAGCACTGTGCATAACAGCAACATCCCTTACCCTCTCCCTGTCCCTCTCAGTGGCATTCCCACTTCAAATTCTGTCACACACCACGCACTCTGCTGCCTGTCTCCTCGGTCCCTCACCACCATCCCCCCTGGAGGAACCCTCTCATTTCCCTCTCTGCTGTGTCCCCAGCCCCAAGCCCAGTGTTGGTCCAGGGTCCGTAAACACTGGGAATAACTGTGTGAATGCACAAGTGAGTCCACGAGCAAGCCTGCTCACAACCATGCAGCTCACCTCCGCTGCCTCTCTTGCCAAGATGTGTGATGCCTGACAACCTTAAAAGTCAGACACTCGCTCAGCCAGTGAGCAGCCAGGGAGGAAGCTGAGTGGATCTGAGTGGGATCTGAGTGCAGCTAAAGACCCACAGCGAAGGCGGTCTCGGGCCAGCGTCCCCATGGATCAGACTGCACGCAACGCCCGAGAAGCGGGGAATAAGAATTGACCGTCGATCCCACAGAGGCTCAGGAAATACGATGCAGACAGGGGGGCACGGACCCGTCTTCCATGCTGGAGAACCTGCCCCAAGCCCCGGGCCCCTAACGCAGCCTCCGGCCTCTGCCCTGTCCACAGGCAGTGTGGACGCTGCCCCGGCCCGGAGTTCCCGTTGGTCCTGACCCTGCAGGCAGCAGCTGGGGGCTTTCCCTGCACATTACGGCCCAAAGCCCCTGTTTTAATTGGTCCCAGACATTCCCACTTTGAGAGCTTTCTTCACTTATTTGGTTTAAAAGTCAATCTCCGCATGATCCAATAGGAGCCCAGAGAATAGATAAGATAGTGAGACTAATCTATAACATTTGTGTTTAATGGTTAGATATTAATTGGCTTTTTAAAAAGTGTGTAAATTGGTCCATTTTCAGGCTGTGTAATCCGCACGGCCCTCTGAATGAAGGAGCAGGGTCCAGCAGCCGCTCGGCGCCCGCGTCACCTTGTAAAACTGGAGTTCGTTCATTTTTTAAAAATATAAAATAGATTTATCACAATTTGAAAATACAGAAAGTCATTAAGATAATAATTAAAAACACAACTACATGCACAATAAAAGTTTCGCGATCATAAACTACATTTTAATGTGTATTAATTCTGCTAATGATTTACTCTATACATCTTCCAGGGTCAAATCAATGTCTGTACCAAAAAAGAAATTCAATTAAATTCTATTCACTGTATCTTTCTAGTGAGTCTATTGTTTGCTTTTGTCTCCTATCAGGCCATTTGTCAGTTGTTCAAGCCCAAGATTACAAATAGAGGGGATGTGGCCCCAGCAAGGTCAGAAGAAGCAGGTCCAAATCCAATGCGGTCCACTCTCACCCCCCCCCTTCATCTGTCACTGTGACCTCACTGCAAAGGGAGGGCCCAGGCTCTGAGCACTTTTCGGCCATTGCACTGTGACTCTGTGCGGGGACCTCCGGGAGCCCCCACAAAGAACAGGCTCCGTTCCCTGTGGGAACTTCCACTCCAAGCTCACCCCAGCCCGTGTGCAGAGACACGGCTCTCACTCTCCTCCCAGACCCTGCACCAGGCGAGGGGCGACTTGTCCCCACCCTGCCTGCGCAGTTCCTCCAATATTAAAGCACAGAGAGAAGATTCCCATGCTTGGCACACACTGACTGTAGGG
>PVJX010004324.1:0-22279 GCA_004027295.1 Dolichotis patagonum
CTATTGTGAAGACAACGAGATATACAATGTTGCCTGTTACTGTTGTCCTGGTGACCTGCTGTGATGTTCTGTGCCAATTTCACTATACTGTCTCAATTGGCTTTATTCCATTCTGTTTTTTTGTAACTGTTTGCAGCCTCACTGTGTGTTCACTTTGTATGCCTTAATTTTGTAACATGAACAGCTATTTCTGGGAGGAGAGTATGTGGTTTGTCAACTAGTGATTTATGTTTTTTTTTTTTCTTTTGAGATTTTGTATTGTTTCTACCCTTTTTTCTGTATTGCTTTTTTTTCTCTCTTTAAATAAAATTTAAAAAAAAAGAAAAAAAAAGAAAACCTGTACATCTAGAAGCATGAACATACGAACATACTGTGAGCTTAATAACAATCATTTGTCATAACCATATGAAAACCTTTGTATAGGCATTTTAAAATCAAAAATCTTATTGTATTATTTCATTTGACAATGACCAGGGTGAAAATATTACAATAATATTCTTTATAACTTTAGTTGGAGTGTCTCCCACCGGGCTACAGAGATCATTGGGGCCTCTGATCAATGAACAAGAACTAGTTAAAAATGTTACTAAGCAGCTTCTTTCCTGTTCATCAATTGAAGTCTTATCCAATAATCCCAACCCTAAGGGACTTTTGTTTAATTATCGTAATATAATTTTGATGACTTATGAAAAACCCAATCATAACATTTAACACTTTAGTTTTTAAACAATGAGAGACTCTCAAGTCTATAATAAACAACAGTATACATCATATTCACGTAACTGGTTTGAGCATCATTTTGACCAGCTGGCACAGATGGAAGCATGCTTTCTAAATCTGTAATGCAAATAAGCTTTGATTAAAGATCTGAAAATGCAAAAGAAAAATGAAAAGAGAAAAGATGGTTGAGCTCAAATGAAAAACAACAGCTGTTTACAGAATGGACAAATGGACAGACATGGACAATCTGTACAGATTAAGACAGACATTGAAACAAGCATGTAGTTTGTTGGTGTCTGTGAGAACTCTGTAAGTTCCCAGGCAGGTATTTCAATACTTGTATCATGCTCCTATGCTGAACTAGCTCACTTCTTACACCTTGTGTTTTGGGGTTAGAACACCTGTTCATATCCAGCACCCCGTGCCCTCAGGGCATTTCTCAGGTGCTCCGTGCCACTTGGGTACTCCTGTACAAGAATTTGTGCTTTCGACTCCACACATGTGAATGATCCCATACAGGTACTGGTGCTTCCATCTCTGTTGACTCCCCACAACTGCTTAACAGACTGGACAAACAGATACATAGGCAGACTGGCAAATGTCAGAGTTTTCCGGTGTGACAGAGAAGCAAAAAGTACAAAAAAGAAAAGGTTTATTGAGGCATGGAAAGGAACACACAAATGCCCATGGCACTTGGGCTGTCTCCTTCAACTGGATACAGAGAGGCAGAGGGTTATATGACCTCTGATTGGAAGTGGTTCATGGGGCAGACATTGATGATTGTGAGGAACTGATTGGAATTTTCTTTGTGCACAAACATGAAGGGGAGTTGCAATTAGGGCTGAAGAAGAAGGAGGAAGTGTCAAGTATTCCTGATTTGGCCTTCCACCATGTTAGACCACTGCTATAATTGTATAATAATGTATACTAGGGCAAGAACCTTTCAGCAAACATCTTACAAAATCAGAGTGCACTCAAATATATTTTAATCACATAGAATTACAATAATTTTTTGCAAATTTAGAATATATAACTATAAATTGACTAGTCAGATCTGTTGTAGATGAATTAGCAGAGATCTCTTGTAAAAGGAATTTGGAAAGGCTAAAACCTTACCCATAATTAACATATATTTTTGTATTTTAGCCTAACAATACTAGTAACTTTATGTGTCCACTTCCTTCATTAAACTTTCAGTTTGGTTATATCTATATACTCTTATCGTCTATTTAGTTCTATTGGTTCTTGTTTTTGGTTACCATTTCCTGGGCATATTGTATCAATTCCTTCATTGGCTCAAGCTCTGGTCTAACCCTATCCTTGTCTATGGTATGGTTTCTGAGGCATCACTACCATAAGAAAGAGCATCCACTTCTTGAGAGGTGGAATCAACTTCTCTGGGTTTGGGTCCATGACACAGCCAGACAGCACATACTGGCACCCAGATAGGCCATTTAGCATTCCCTAAAAGAACATAAGCATACCTTTGACCCCAAATTAGCACTGGACTGGGTGTTTTGATTGTCCAGGATAAAGATCTTTCCAAACTACTCTTTTTAGTCTTTATTTCATTGAATTATCTTTCTGCTACAGTATTTCTGAAATGCTTCTGCCCTAGTATAAATTACTGAGTATTATGGTGGTAGTCTAACATGGCAGAAGACCAAAGCAAAAAATCACACTTACCCTAATGACCACTTTCTCCTCCTTCACCCTCAGCTCTAGTTACAACTACCCCTTTCCTTTCCCATGCATGAAGAAATTCCAATCAGTTCCTTGCATGTCATCAACACCTGCCCCAAACTCCGTCTCTGGCCAGAGGTCATAAAACTTCCTGTCATACTTTTCCCTGGTCAGAGGAGAAAGCTCAGCACCGTGAGTTGTGCACTCCTCTCTGTGTCCTCAACAAAGGCCTCTTTTGCCTCTCTATTGCACTTAAAAACCCTAACAATTTCCACCTTTATTAGAATTTTAAAAATTTTTGGTATATGCTGCCAAGAGAAATCCATTATGAGGTGAACTCCCCTTTTTGTTTTTGCGATTTATATTGTGAGCACATTTAACTATTCAGGCACCCAGAGTCATTTGTTGTTCCCACCTTGGGCTCCCATCTCCCCACCTTGAGGTAGTGGGTGTGGCTGGCTGGTGTGCAGGCAGGCCATGGGGAGATTCTGGGCCACTGTGGGGGCACTGTCACTGCCAGCTGGCCCCAGACACTAGGCATGCAGGGTGTGCTCCTGTTCTGGCTTGGGGATCTCACTACTGTTGGGGATCCGAGTTCAGGTGGTGCCGGTATCTCGGTATCTCTTAAACTTGGGATACATAAAGCTCACGCACAGGTGATAGGAAACCCCAGGGAAACTTGGGCACAGCAGAGCCATGTTCCACCTCCCTGGAGCCATGTCTTGCCCTCTCAGCCTTGGGTCTGAGTGCTGTAGTGCCACTGGTGGGCCCCAGTGGAATTTGCTCCTCAGCGCTTGGGAGGCAGGGCTGCAAACACCAACTCTGCAGCTCAGGTCCTGCCTCAGCAAGCCAGGCCAGGTCACAGCAGGGTAGTTCTCAGTCCTTACACCATTTATTTGCATTTTAAAAGGTAAAATACTGAAATGGTTTATGTGGACCCAGCTGACTAGAAATCAAATCAATAGAGGTTTTACCTGGTGAAGGAAGTTCCCTCCACTCCCTTGTGGCTGAAATTCTAAATTGATCAAATATTTGCATATTGAAAACAAACTGACTGCCTGCAGCAGCCTCTCCAGTTAACATATCTTTTGTATGGGCTAAATTTTGAACAGCATTGCCAGATGCCTGATATGTGCACAATACAAAAATGTTTTCGTCCACAACAAATAATTCCCTAGACTTAAACATGTTTTAGCTATTTCTTTCCAACCTTTGGGGGCCACAATCTGTCATCTTAGAAATTTTATAAAGCCCAAGGCAAATGGGCTGGGAGGAACTGAGGAAAACACCCCCATTACTTGGTAGCACTGAGGCAGGCCCCTCTAGAGTTTTTTCTGGAACAGGTAGGCCTTCCACATCAGTTTTGAATTTATATCAAGTGGCCAATGATATTGATATAGGGAAATGAAACTATGTCTGGAAAGAGTTTGTGTTCTCTAAAATCAAAGAATGAATTTTAGGAACAATGGAAGTTAAAAAATTAAAGGTGGAAATATTTATTGAGAGAAAGAAAGCTTCTGTCTGAGAAGGAATGGGGAGGCAGATGGGGTCCTGACTGGGTTGCCAAAGATGCTGTCTTTTCTAGAGATTTTTATAGAGTAAAACCATGAGATGAGGTGGGTCTAAAATGAGGAAAAGTGGGAACTCATGAGGCAGATGGACATGAGGTGGGACAGAGCCATGGTCAACCAATAAGTTTTAATTGTTCAGGTAAAATTGGGCAAATCAGGGACAAATGGGGAAGCAAGTCAGGAGTCATGTAGCAGGTGAACATTCTTTACGGATCAGTGACTCTTCCCTAGGGGTTGGAATGGTGACTCCTGGCTTCTCAAGGTGATCCATACCTAATCCCTAAGGATTATACTTAAGGGTGTGGTTGCATTTGTTTTGCCTTCTGTTCTGAGATCTGTCCCACAGCAAGAGCTGTGTGTACCTTCCAAGGTCATCAGACATCTGGTCCTCTGTGCTGGTTTCTTCCGGCTGTGCCCAGCCCTGTCTGACTGCCTATAATATTTCTAACTAGCTCAGCTGCCTGTAACAATATCAGCATCTACACTTTGGACAGATAGTTGAAGGGACAGTTCATTTTTCAATTTTAGAGAACACCAACTTGTACTGAATATATAGCAGTTCGGGAATTTAATTCCCCTATGTCAAAACAAGTAACTTTATTTTTTCCCCTTCCTTTTGGCTGTGAACTGATGATCTGAGTGATTATAATTTGTCTCAGACTACTGGGAATTAGAAGTTTAGTTACATTGGTAGATATGTTGAAAGCCCTCTATGTACTCCCCCGCCCATCTGGCTTCTCTTACTACCAATTGCAAGGTTAAAGGTTCTTGTCCTAGTATGCATTACTATACAATTATGGCGGTGGTCTAACATAGCAGAAGGCCAAAGCAGAAACACTTACCACTTCTTCCTTCTTCTTCAGCCTTAATTGCAACTCCCTTTCTTGTTTGTGCACAAAGAAAATTCCAATCACTTCCTCACACCTCATCAATTCCAATCACTTCCTCACACCTAAATACTAGCTATGAGCACATGATCAGTTACAGAAATGAAGATTGTAATTGTTATGAATATTGTTTTTCTACTTTGTAAATATGATTATGCATATATACATATGTATTAAGCAAGTATCTTTGTTTTCTTTCTTTGTCACATACTGCTGATAGGCCATATTACCTCTTAAATATTTTGAAATCTATATGATAATAGATAAGTTAGGAGAGCATCACCCCCCCAAAAAAACTTTGCTTCTATTTTGGTTAAGAGAATTAGTGCATTTCCACTGGTACACTGGATACTTATATCATGTTAGGTATAATTATGAACTTGCTATTGTATTTGGAGACTAAACATGGTTTAAGGAGAAGAGTCTGCTTGCCAAGTTCATAAGGGGCAGATCATGATCATTAATTGTTTGTTTGTTTGTTTGTTTTTGTTTTCTTGGTACCGGGGATCGAACTCGCGACCTTGCGCTTGCCAGGCAGGCGCTTAAGCCACTGAGCTAAATCCCCAGCCCCCATGATCATTAATTGTGATATGTCAGTTTGCATGAAATAAGAATGCCTAGTGAATTAATGAATCACAGTTCCAAGTGAGTCTGTGGATGGCTAAATTGTAGGCTGCAAACTAAGGAGGGAAGTCTCACTCTGGATGTGAATGTCACTAACCAATAGCCTGAACCAGTAGCCTGAACAGAATAAAAAGGGAAAGAAGGGAATCTTCCTTTTGCTTCTTTGGAGGAGCTCTAGCCTTGCCATTGCCTTTGGATGTCCATCTCCAGTTTGATCCAGCTTCCAGTGTGCACTTTTCAGACTTGCAATGCAGACTCTGCTCACTCTGGAATCTGCAGCGAGCTTTAAGTCTTTGCCCTTCAATTGGATCCTCCAGCTTTCCAGCACACAAAAGGCCATTTTGCATTCTTTCACCTCTGATATCATAGACCGCCATTGTAATCCTGCTAAGTAAATCTTTTATACATTGTATAACCATATAATGTATTTCATTTTACTAAATTTGCTGCCCTAGTGAACACTAATTGATATACTTTTACTTTATTCTTTGAAAGAGAAAACTAAGGCTTGTCTATCTAGTGTTGCACAGTTGGGAAGAGAGAGCAACAGAGCCAGGTGATACAGCCCTGAGCCTCAGGACAGAAGTGCTGCATTGGTCCCTCCTCCATCAGCACCTTGCTGGAGGCTCTGATGTACCTTAGCCCCATCGCTAGGCCACTGTGAGCTCTTTCAGAGCCCAACACAGAGATCAGGAGACAGTGCAGTACCAGATGTCAGAGTAATAGAGTCTGCAAAAGGTGTTACACAGTAAGCGAGGTTGACCCACAGGGCAGGGAAGAGCTCCAAACACTAACTAACATCCTACAACCCTGGTAACACCTGAGACTGACTTCATGCCGGGGTGAATGCAGGTCGCGGTCCCGCTAGGGGCAGACTTTGGACTAAGGATTCCAGAGCCAACCTTGAGCACAACCTGACTCAGGAGTGACCCATTCAGGGCCATGGGCTCTAGCCGTGCAGTCCTTCCTACTGACCACATGAAAATTAGCTATAAACATAACTCAAGCTCCACTGAAAGACGGAAAAAATTGGCTATTGAGCCTGTTACGCCCAGATACCTCTCAAGAGAACATCCTAAGAGTAGTAGACCAATAGGAAAACAAGCAATGTAACAACGTTCAAAGACAAAATTATTTCTATATTCTCTTGATGTGTTCAATATTTAGGGTAAACTGATGTCTTAGAAGAATATTTTAACTAGTGTCTATGATTAGACATAGGAAAGGCTATAAATATGATGGTAATAAACAAGGTATCTGAACTGGTGTCATTTTAAAATAACAGGATTTATTATACATCAGCACACTGGTACCAGAAATTTCTGTATTCTGTAGCTATATTTGTATGTTTTTCTAGGACTTATAAGATTTTAGTTTTCAGGGATTGGGGGGGGGATGGTGGGATGGAAGCAAGGGTCTTATCCCAAGCTAAGCTCTACTACTGAGCTACACCCCTAAATTCCAGATAATTTTAATATTGATTTTCTCCAACCAATTCACTAGCATCTCTAACAAGTAATTGCCAGTGATATATGAAGTCCATTAATTTCCTAAACACCTTACACTGGCAACACAACAAACACTGACAAGTATGCATTTGGTTTTTTAAAGAACAGTGTGAGATTTTAAGCATGATAGTTCTTTTGCTGGTCAAAGACACCATTTCCAAGCATCCTGCTTTTCTTCCTATTAATAATTATATATAGATATGATATCTAAGAGAGATATATATAGAGATTTATCTATCTATATCTTAGAAAAGCACAATAAGGGGTATATATAGAATCCCAGGCGTCTGAGAAGGGGAAGCTGGACTGTGTGCTCTCCTCTGCCTGGAATACAGATAATTCCAGAATCACTCCTCTGTACTCTGCTCCCTTGGCAGATTTCCCTAAAGGTTGCAGCATGGAGTGTGGTCCTGCTGATAACTCTGAGGGTTACAGATGCAACCTATTTACTCAGGGACCCCTGACTGACACAGGCTTCCTGGCAGGTGGAGAGATCCCTAACTAGCACTGTGCTCCCTGCACATCTAATGAAACCCCGCAGGTCTTATCACAGACCACCTCCATCCTCCACTTGCTCTCAATACCCTGCTGCTCACTTGAGTTAAAGTCTTCTCTTGCATTCTAATATTTTCATATGGCACTTTATTTACAATTTGCCCATTTTTACCCCTTCCCCCAGGTGATCAAACATACTGTTACCCCAACTTCAGAGCTTCACAGATGCCCAAAATATAGATACACACATTTGAAATAATAATTTATGACATGAAAGATTGGGAAAGCAGTGAGAAAGAACTTCCAAAGTTGAGTTTAAGACAATGCTTCTTTAATCTTATCTTCCTCCACCCCCACAAGAATCAGGCTCTCAGCTATCAGCCTATCAGTTGAAAAGGTTGGGTATTCCAAGGCTGGAGCACAGAGCCAGCTCTCTGGGTTCTGGACAGCACATCTCACGAGATGTATGCCTATTTTATATTTTATTTTATTTTATTTTATTTTATTTTATTTTATTTTATTTTACTTTTTGCTGCTTCTGCACACGGATCAACAGAAAGGAAGTTTGTCTTTTCTTCTGAATTTACTCTTGATCCCCTGTACTCAAACTGTTAATTTAGCGACTCTCTTTTCTTTTACATGGAAAGTGATGCAATTGTGAATATTTGATTTGCCAGATATTTTTGACCATTAAGTTGGTCTCCAGTAACTTAAGCAAACAGTAGAAAGAAAAAGTTAAATTTCAAAGAGGTCTCGTGGTTCTAGTTAGCTGTCTTGCTGAAAGGTCTGTTTAACACTTTAAAAATAATTTGGTTTGGTTTTTGTTTAATTAGAGATAAAGCATAATAAGGTACTCAGTTTAATTTTAATATCACATAAATAATTTAGTGTGTTTTTAAAATCTTGTATGTTAGACACACATTATGGTGTGTATTTACACTAAAATATACCCATATTGTTTACTTACAATTTAAACTTGACTGGAAATTCTGCATTTTAATTTTCTATGTGTTAACTACATTGTTCCTATGTTTCATCACAAAGCGTCCTTCACAAGTGAAAAACACATGATTTAAGAGCCTCAGAAACTGAAAGCTGACACATAAAGGATTCATACAGCACAAGTTCCTTGCACTGAACTCAGAATTTACTTTCAGAAGTAATCAAGATTATCCCTGCTAGTTACTGTGGAAGCTGACCCAACAAATGTTCCCTAATTCATGTGTAAGTGAAATAATGCCTAACTGAAATACGAGGGATGTTTCAATATGACTACAAAACTAGTTACCAAGTAAAACAGAACTTTCATTTTAATTTACTTTTTGCACATCCTGAATGCTGTTTTCGAGGGTCTCACTGACGGGGTGATGCTGACGACGTGAGCTGGTTAGAGGAGAACTTCAGGTCTCACCGAGGACTCCGGGCTCAAAATCAAGTATGCCCTTCTTATTCTGCGTCACTTTGCTTCTCAGCCTACATACCTTCTTAGTGAACGCAGGTCAGCATTGCTCATAGCAGTAATTTTAACTAAAAAGAAGCAATGAATCTGAGCATCGTGGTGCATTCTTGTATTCCCAACTACTGGGGAGAATGAAGCAGAAGGATCCCAAATTCAAAACTAGCCTAGGCAACTTAGTGTGACCCCATATCAAAATGAAGAAAGAAAAAAAAAAAAGAAAGAGAGCAAGAGCAAGAGGGGGGGAGAGGGATAGAGAGAAGGAGAGAGAGAGAGCAAGAGAGAGAGAGGGTGAGAGGGAGAGAGAGAGAGAGACATGAGAGAAAACATTGAGGGTTTAGCTCAGAGTGAAGATCTGGTACTGCATGCAAGGGAAGAAGAGACATTTCCCCTATGGTTTGGGAGGGGAGGATAAAAGAAGCAAGCAAAGGAAGGCCCAGCAAAGGGAAGTTAACTGGCTGTGGGTTCCACAGGGGAGGAACAGGAACGATGCTGGCCACTGCCCACCAGGTGATCAAATAGCTGTGGACATACAGCAGCTGAGAGCAAAGGGGCACAGAGAATGAATGGCCTTCACCCCGGAATGGAGCTAGGATGAGTCAAAATGTTCAAAAGCTGAAGTTCAACCTTGGGGGTTGTTCTCTCATGACCATATTCATCTCATGGTCCTGTAGGATTTTTTCCAGAAATATTCATACAAATGTAACCTTTACAATATTGTTCTAAGCCAATTTTCATCCTACATTTGTCTCAATTTTATTTTGTTTGTTTATTTATTTTGAGGGAGGGTCTCATTATCTAGCCCAGGCTAGCCTTAAACTCACGGTGACCCTCCTGCCTCAGCCTGTCAAGTGCTTGGATTACAGGCGTGCACCAGACTTCTTAAAATCACGCCAAGTGTCTAAACCAACACATTTCAAGTATTAGTGTCCTCAAACAGCCTTAGGGATTTGATTGCTGGCCTTGAAGGGGCCTGGTCTGCAGGAAGGCCTGGGTGCTGGGCCCTCAGCCCACAGCCAGCACTCACCCTTCCTGGAGTCACTCACTAGTGTGATCCCGTCTTCATTTCCTCCACTGTGGGCTCCACTTAGAGTACCTGCCACGAGTCAGGGTCAAATCAGGAAGCCGGAAACCATGCTAAGTACTTAAGAGAGCAAGATCAATCCAAGTAAATTGCTGAGCTTGTGATGGCGGAGCTAAAATGCCACTCATGGGTTAGGGAGGCAGGCAGAGGACACGCAGCAGTGGTTGCTGGGAGCTTGCAGAAGGAAGCCAGGTGAGTGAGGGGCCAAGCAGAGTCTCTGCAGTGACTTGCCAGTGTCAACTAGCAGAACCAGGGAGGTACCACACGTGCCACCCGAGACACAGCGAGGGAGCAGCTCACCTGGCTTCTTCCGGATCGCTCCCCATCTCCTGCCGGCTACTTGCTGTTAACTGAGTTTGGCCAGAGCCAGTTGCCTCTGGGACCCTCCAAGGGAAATGCACCCTCCAAGGTGGCCTTGGGGACACAGCAGAGTGCGAAATCCAGGCCTTTCTGTGATAGTACACAGGACCAGCCTGGTGACTCCCGTAATTCTTTAGGGCAGATCCTCCCCTCACCCAGGTAGAAGTCACTCTCACGACTTGAGGGCACTGCTCACACAGCTGAAGCCACTTCCCCCTTCTTTGCTGGTCAGGGATGTGCACACCCCCCTCTCCCTTCTCCAGGGCATCAAGGTTCCTTCTGGCCTCCAGACCAGGCAGCGAAGCCGTGTGGAAAAGCACGGCTAATGCCGCAACAAAACCAGTACAGTCAAGGGAATTGAAAAGACCCACCCTGGGACCACCAGACTGTCACAGCTGCTCAGCAGGCCAAAGTTAATGTAGTCAGTTCTCACTATTTGAGGATTCATATTTACAAATTTACCTATTCACTAAAATGTGTCTGCAATCCCCAAATCAATTTCCGGGGCACTTTTGTGAACACAGAGTGATGATAAATTCAGTTATCTGTCTGGTGTGTTCCTGCTCCACCTTCTCATTTACGTTCATACAGCAAACAACTGTTCCTTTTTGCAGTTGTTTTAGTGACACATTTTCCATAGTTCTGTGCTTTTTGTTGGCAATGTTGTTCCTTAGAATTCCCCCCGTGGGAAATGCTGAAGCCGTGCCTAGTGCGTCTGAAGTGCGAGAGCTGGATAGATGTGCCTTGTGCCAGAACTGCTCATGTTAGATGAAGTCTTTTCTCGGTCCAGAGTTAAGAGTGCTGTTGGCTGTTAGTCCAATACTGATGAATCGATAATATGTATTGAACAAGGCACCTAGAAGTAGAAGCACAATTTGACCAAGGTTATCTATAGATCAGTTGACAATAATGTCATGATGAAAGCTCACAGGAACTTAATCTTGAATTTATGTTCAGTGTTTGGTTTTCAGTGTTCACAGGAATTCTATAAAACATAAATACTATGAATAGTGAGAATTTACTGTATTTATTGCTCTTTATCTCTCAGCCACTCCATTTCCCTCTTCCTGCAGCCGCACTTACACCAGCTCAGGTCCTTTCCCTGGTGGAGGAAGTGTGCAGAGCCTCACCCCTGCAGTTTCTGAGTCTTGTGTGATCTTGTCACTGTTGGGCTGCTGAAGTCTTTCCCTGACCTACGTTGTAGAATGGGGATACTATGAGGCACCCCAGTAATTCCCTCAACCTGCTCATATCCCTCCCTGTCCCCACTGGGGAGTAGCAACCCAATTTCCTCTCCAATATTGGATTTATCTACCCAGCTATTGGAATACCCCATTTGGCCTGTGGGACAGTCAGGTGCTGATCCTAACTTCCGGTGTGAAGAAACCACACAGCCAGCGGAACTCAGCTGCACATCCGTCCTGTAGACAGCATCCCAGATTCCTAAGGGGCCACCTCCTGGCCAACATGAGCTGTTCTTTGCTCTTCAGGTCACCTGCTGGAGCATATGGCAAGGGGAAATGAGTCTAGCACTACAGACCTGCCTTTGCAGGGCGAAGACCTTGCATAGGGAAAAGGAACTATGGTTTTGGCAAGCCTAAAACCCGCAGGTATCTTTCAGTTGAGGAAGGTGTCATGGGTGGCTTCAGTGTCCTTCATGCTTCAGGTGCTGACGTTTAATCCCATTCTGAGGTATTAAAAGGGTGGAAATTGAAACCAACTATGATGTTTAGAGGCAGGGTCCCTTGGGAGGTAATTAGGTTTAGGCAAACTCGTTAGGATGGAGCCTTCATGATTGAATCCTGGTGGCTTTATGGGAAGCGAAAGAGACCAGAAGAGGCACACATGAATGCTCTCTATCTCCTGCCATGTCTCTGTCTCCTCCGCATCTGTGTGGAAACTACCAGCAAGACTATCATCAGAGGCTGACCCTCAAACGTGCGCCTCCAGAACTGTGAACACTAATAAATTTCTTTTGCTTGTAACCCGATCTGTAATAATGTGTTATTAGCAACAAGAAATGGACTAGTAAAGGTAAACCATTCTAGAAAAGATGCCTTTTAACAGGAGAGATCAGTCCTGATGTGACGAATACAGACATTTCCCATATAATGAACTACCTGCTTAATGACTTATGACCCGTCTTTTCTTTTGTAAATTCTTGTTTCTAGAGCCTCAATGTCTTTTATAGAGTACACTGTTTTACAGTATAATTTTTTTATTGTACTGTACAGTGCAGTACTATAGTTTTCCCTTATACATTACAGTACTGCATGTAAGAATTATGCAAATAAAGGCAAAGTTATCAAGCTGGAGTTTCCTGTCACCATTTCTTTGTTCTAAATGTACATACTATGTACAATTCCACATCTAGCAACCAGTTCATTTAACAACCCAGTCGCTGAAATAGAACTTGGTTATTCAACGAGAAATATCTATACAAGAAATTAGCTTGCCTTTGGGTTACTGGCAGCCCTGCCCACTTTCTTCCACTAGGCAATAGCACCCTTTAGTACTGAGACTCAGTACTAGGCTTGCTGTTCACAGGCTGGGCGTTCAGCAATCGTGGGACCAAGACTGACCTGAGGAGAATACGTCTATGCATTAAAGTCTGCAAACCGCCCCCTCCCTACTGCAACAACCCCTTGAGCAATCACCTCGGTGTCTGCTCTCCACAGGAGAGGCTGCCTTGCCCACTGGCTATCGCCTGTCTTCTACATGGTGGGTGCCCAAGTGTACACACTCACGCAGAACAAATTTCCCCCCATTCCACCTCCATTCCAACAGGGTTCCCTATAGATCTCCACTCCAGACCCTTAAGTTATCCATTTCTGATTTTTATTTTTTCTTTCAAAATCCTTGAACACTGAAAAGTTTGAGCTATCACTTGTTAGCTGGGGTAAATCCAAACCTCTGGGTGTGTTCACTCCTGAGCAAAGTGAACAACCACGAGGTCCGCCATCTAGGAGGATTTCTTCATGTGTTTAAATGTGAGAGTCTTTCCTGTGTGGGGCCATGATGGAACATGAGGCCCAGGGAGCTCAATGGCCGTCAGCCACCACTGCACCTGTGCTAAAATCACCCCATCTGGACATGGGTAAAAGCCACTACCAGCTGCTTCAAGTGGTGCGTTAAATTGCTCATTTTGAATGAGTACACACAGACTCCATCCAATCCAAAGCTATATGTGAGAGACAACTTGAGTGATTCCCCTTGAATTCAGGACAATTGTAACTTTGATTATATTGAGACTTTTTTTTATACTGACATGCGTAGAGCTATGATTTTTTTTTAAATTGGTTTAATATCCCACTCTGTTTATATATTTTAGAGAGAGCACTATGCAAGGAAACAGGATGGCTTTAGAGATTACACACCAATACTTGGCCAGCCTTATTTGCAATGCTTAGAGCCAGTTGAAGACAGAAGCAAATACCATATTTGCACAAGGAAAAGCCTGCTTTCCTCGGGCAGGAAGGAATCTAGCACAGCAGGTTCAGTAAGAGTGCCAAGGTCCTTGACTGGTTGAGTGTTCCTCAAATGCCATTCTCTGGTTCCCACCTCTTCCCACCAATGCTAGGAATCAAACATCGGGTTTCAGAAGGTTGCCATTGCTGTCATCCACATGGCTAGAGTGCCCCAGCTATGCCTGCCTTTTGGCTTCATGAGATAAAAAAAGTTTCTAAGGTTGTTCTTGCTAGGGTTTTCGGCATGATGAAACAGAAAATATGAGATAAAAATGATCTTTATTCCAAGGACGCAGAGAGGAACCTAACCAAAGACAGCTTAATCACCTCTGACCAGAACATGTGGCATACAATATGTATATAACCAGGGGTGGTTCTTAGGGTGGGCATTGATGACACACAAGTTACTGATTGGGACTCCTTTTCACGCCACTGGGAAAAGAAGTTGTCACAGGGGAAGAAGAGGTGACCTCAAGGTAAACACACTGTTTGGTCCCGCCTCTCAGCTGTGTGGTCCCACCTCCCACCGCAGTTTAAATATTTTAGGGCAAAACTCTTTCAGTTCTCTGGATGCATTTTTGCCTCAAGATTTCCAACTCTGGTGCCACTACCATTTTTTTTAAATCTCCCGAGTCAGATACACTCATCAGATACTCCCAAATGCTGTGATCACCATGGCTGGCACATCAGTCCATGCTGCCTATATTTAATCTCCCGAAGCCTTGATCCCCGGTCAGCACCTCGAGCCAGGTAACAGTGGTGAGGATTTGGCAATCATGTTGCAACTCCATATCACAGGTGGCTGGAGCCCATCCTTCACTTGCAACAATGCCACCTCCAGTTGCTCTAATGGGTTGCCCAGAATCTCATTTTGTCTCATAGATCTCATGCTGGTACTAAGTCTCATTCCAGGAACTTTGTTAGGGTCCTACTTAAAGATCATTTTAGTATTTAAAACAGGAGGAACTGATGTATATTAGTTATACAGGTGACAGGAGAGCAGAAAAACCAAATCAAAGCTACAAGCAGAGATTGACAGTGAAGAAGACATGCTATCCTTGGCAGCAGGGACAAAGGGAAGAGTGAGGCTTCAGCCCAGGGTGACGTGGTGGAAGCAGGGACGTAGCAAGCCCAGCTGACAGAAGCCTGGATCACAGAGAGGATGCAGCCACTGCCTGAGACACAAAACCAGAGGGAAACTCTGGCTCCCCCTCCCCCACCGCCCCCATCTCCTACCATTGTCTCAGTGACCAAATCAGCTATTCTGAGAGTGTGGGAAGCACAGCCTGAAGGGTCACCCCAATGGCACAAGCCAAACAGGGAACAAGAGAGGAAACCTGAAAGCAGGAGCTGCCGAGGTCCAGCTCCGTACAGGAAACAGTTCGTGCTAAATAAACATCTCTAGCTGATGTGGAGACCTATGGCTTTGGGGGACAATTTGAATGAACTCTCCTGATTTGAAAATAGGACTACTAAAGGTGAATAAATAACTAGAAGAAAGAAAAACTATGATGTCAAAAGAATCAAACAAGCAAATATTTATGTTAGATAAAGGGTTCATCATTTCCACTGTGGCATTATGGACACAGTGATCCTTTCAAGGATACAAAATAGAAGACGGATATTAAGGTTACGAAAGGTGCTAGGAGTGTCACCAGCTGGCCCTCACACTATCATTCCTGACATGTCGTCAGGTACTGTACTGAGGGCTCACAAAGATAAACACAGGCGACAGATTTATTGATTTAAAAACCATTTTCTTGTGCTGGGGATTTAGCTCAATGGCATAAGCGTCTGTCTTGCAAGCATGAGGTCATGAGTTTGATCCCCGGTACCGATAACAAAACAAAACAATCCATTTTCTTTATTTTGTAATATTTCAATATAAAATAATTTCAGACTTACAAAAGTTGCAAGAATAGCATGAAGAAATACCATATGTCCTTCACGCAGATTCCTCAAATGTTAACATCTCATGTAACTATAGTAAAATTATAAAATCAGGATGTTAACATTGATATAATATTACTATATAATATAAAGGCCTTATTCTTGTTTCTGAAACTGTCTCTTTATTGTTCTTTCTTTGGCTAGATGACAGATTTATAACACCTCGTTCACAATGATCATTTCCGAGATGCATCAACTGTCATGAGAGATGTAAGATTAAACCCCAGCTGCCATAAGGGGTTAAAATACTGGAAGCAAAACTTGTTAAAGCTAGACTAGGTCTTAGACATGAACTTGCCTATAAATGAGCTGCTGGAACACAACAAGCAACCTAATTTTCTTTTTCTTTTCTTCTTCTTTTAATTTTTTGTTTTTCTTTTTTTTGGTTAAGGAAGGCTCTTGCTATGTAGTTCAGGCTGACCTTGAACGAACTATGTTCATCAGGCTGTCCTTGAATTCATGGTCACCCTCCTGCCTCAGCTTCCCAAATGCTGGGATTATAGGCATGCACCACCACACCCTGCTTTAACATCAGATTTTCAGAGAAAGAGATCACAAATGTTAAGTTCAAGTGAAAAATAGTATTATAATTCATGAGTTTGAAAGTTGCCATTTCAGCCAGGGATTTAGCCCAGTGGTATAAGCACCTGCCTGACAAATGCAAGGCCATGAGTTTGATCCCCAGTATCAAAAAAAAAAAAAAAAGAAAAGAAAAAAAAAACTACATAAAAGTTGCCATTTCATTCTTTTGTTTTCTTTTTTTGAGACAGCCAGCTTGCAATTCAGTCCAGGCTGGTGGCCTTGAACTAGCTTTGTAGTCCAGGCTGGCCTCAAACTCACAGCAATCTTCCTGCCTCAGCCTCCCAAGTTCTGAGACTAAAGGCAGGTGCCATCACGCCCAGCTTTTTCTTTTTTTTATGTCAACCCATTAGCATTGTCTTTCTTAAGGTGACTCTTATGTGACAATATGTTGTTTATCACTGATTTATTATTTAACAAATAAGGAAGCTGAGACAGAAAGAAACTAGCTGACTCATTGTCCAACATTACATAGTAATTAAAGGCACAATTCAAATTTAAAATTCAGTTTCCTTGGCAAACAGATCACAGCAAATCATCAAGAAGACTGTACACCATGACCAAGTAGGATTTATCCCAGGAATGCAGGTTCAATATACGTAAATCAATAGATGTAATATATCATAACAGTGGGAAAAATCATATAATCACCTCAATAGCTGCAGAAAAAGCTTTTGACAAAATCCAGCATCCATTCATGATAAAAAAAAAAAAGAAAATTGGAATAGATGGTCTTTATCTCAATCTGATAAAACCAGCAGCCAACATCATACTAAATGGACAAAAATTGAGAGTTTCCACTCTAAAATCAGGAACAAGACAAGGAAGTCCACTGTCTCTACTCCTATTCAACATAGTCCTGGAAACTTTAGCCAAAGCAATTAAACAAGATAAAGAAACAAAAGGAGTAAAGATAGGAAAGGAACAAGTTAAGCTATAATTATTTGCAGATGACATGATACTATACTTAAACAACCCCAAAGACTCCACCAAAAGATTTCTAGATTTAACAAGCAAATTTAGTAATGTAGCTGGTTATAAAGTCAACACTCAAAAATCAATAGCCTTCTTGTATATGAATAACAAACTCACTGGGAGAGAAATCAGTGAAACAATACCTTTTACAATAGCATCCAAAAAAATGAAATACCTAGGGATCAATCTAATGAAAGATGTAAAAGACCTCTACATTGAAAACTACAGTACTCTGAAAAAGGAGATTGAAGAGGATATGAGAAAATGGAGAGCTATCCCACACTCTTGGGTACAAAGAACCAATATAGTGAAAATGGCCATACTTCTAAAACTGTTATACAGATTCAGTGCAATTCAAATCAAAATTCCAATAACATATGTTACAGAATTAGAGAAAACAGCCTTAAAAATTCATCTGGAATCAGAAGAGACCTAGAATAGCAAAGGCGATTCTGGGCAACAAAGACAAGACAGGGGCATTGCAATCCCTGACTTAAAATTATACTATGAAGCCATTGTGATAAAAACAGTATGTTACTGGCAAAAAAAAAAAAAAAGAAAGAAAGAAAAGAAAATCAGACCTTAAGATCAGTGGAATAGATTAGCAGATGCAAAAATAACTGCAGACACACTAAGCTACCTTATCTTTGACAAAGGGGCCAAACACATTTGCTGGAAGAGGGATAGTATCTTTAATAAATGGTGTTGGAAAAACTGGCTTTCCACATGCTGAAGATTAAAACTGGACCCATATCTTTCACCATGTACTAAACTAAAATCAGAATGGATGAAAGATCTTAATATTAAAATAGAAACATTAAATCTGCCAGAAGACAGAGTTGGTAAAACTCTTGAAGACATTGGAATAGGCAAAGACTTTATGAATAAAACCCAGAGTGCACAGGACATTTTTTTAAAACTGGACATTTTTATAGGTAAATGGAAGCACCTTGAGAACATACTTATTAGTGAAATAAATATGTCATGCATATATAAACATTGTGTTGTTTCACTGGTACGATAAGGAAAACATTTGTATTTTGTCCCAGAGAGAATGACTTCAGCCAAGCAAGGACTCAGCCACACCTACCTTTACTTTAACTGACCCACTGTGAGTGATTTTGAGTTGACTTTTGGATGGCTTAAGAAATTTTTCATGTGCTATAAGGTTTGGATTTTTTGCATGTGGATATCCAGTTGTTCCCAGTATATGTATTGAGGGTACAATCCTTTCTCCACTTAATTGCTTTTGCATCTTTGCCAGAAATCAATTGTCTGTTGTGTGGGTATCAATTTTGGGACTTTATATTGGTCTGTCTTGATATCAATGCTGTTTTATCATGATTGGTGTAACTTTGTGGTGGGTCATGGGATTGGGGAGAGTTGGAGCTCTGATTTTGTTCCTTTATCAAAGTTGTTTAGACTATTCTGAGTCTTTTCTATTTTATTCTGTCTTTTATTTTTAATTTGTCGAGGAAGGATCTGAAGATATTCCATATGCTTTCTTCTTTTCTAGTAAATATACTTGGTGTTAAGATAAATAAATAAATAAATAAAATCCAGGCCCAGTGATCTTTATGGTTGCCAAGAACAAGAGATGTACTTATCACTGGTATTCAGTTTAGAATGAAGCAACAGTATGTTGCTTCCCAAAGTGTCCCTTGAAGTCAGTCCTGCTGACCATTGCACCAATCAAACCTGTGTTGCAAGATGGCTTCAGATATCAGTGAGAATTGTAACAGACTGGACTTCAAATGAAAGCTGTGCATGAGAAGAGGTCTGACTTCAGCCAACTGTAGCTCTCGTTTGCAAAGAAAACATGTTATGCTTCAAAGACCATGTGTGCAATACACTTTGTCTTTTAGTGACCTCTCATCCCAAGTCTCTCAGCTTTCACGCAAACCTCTGCCACACCACGGGTTGCCTTCCCTTATTGCAACTGCCTCCCCCCTGGCCCAGGTGTTAGGGGCTCAGTGTCTCTAGGAATGAATGCCAGTCCATGCATCCCAGCACCTGCTAGATAGTTCCTCCTTATGTGAACACATGAATGAGGGTATACACCTAGTGTTCTTCCCTTCCTGGCTGGGAGAACAGGAATTTAACGCATTTTGCAAGAGACTCTAACTAGCCCCAGATCCAAAGCATACTTTCCTCAAGTGGACTTTGTGTTTATATCAGTATCTCATTGCTAATCTCTTGTTTTATGCTTTGTCTCATAACAGACTCAATGCTAGGTAATCTGTTTAAAGATATGCTCTCAATTTCTAGAGAATCAAAACAACATCAAATTCTTTTCATATGCAAGTATATTGCAAAACAATATTTTATTATCTTAATCATTTTTATGGGGAGTATAAAGAGGACTCTAGGGCCGGGGATTTAGCTCAGTGGCTTAAGCGCCTGCCTGGCAAGCGCGAGGTCATGAGTTCGATCCCCGGTACCAAAAAAATAAAAATAAAAATAAAAATAAAGAGGACTCTATTTAAAGAGCAAAAGACTCAGGAAACTTCAATGATTTATGGAAATATTTAGAACAAGAAACACATTGGGCTTCCTTTCAAGTTTTGCTCTTGTTTTTTCTACTTTCCTTTTGAGTACAGGCCTTTATTGGCT
This sequence comes from Dolichotis patagonum, assembly GCA_004027295.1. NCBI lineage: Eukaryota > Metazoa > Chordata > Mammalia > Rodentia > Caviidae > Dolichotis > Dolichotis patagonum. The sequence continues at coordinate 19,973 of PVJX010004324.1, forward strand.
ATAGATAGGAAGGTTCTAGTAAGCCCAAGAAGCTAGTGGAAATCTTCAGGGCAGTGTTTTCACATTAGAAAGCACATCTCAGATAGCAAAATCATTTTCACCTGACTTCATGAGCTACCTCAATTTTAATGAGATGTTATCTTCTTACAAGTTTTCAATCATAGTTTACAATAATTCATATATTTATTCAACAAATATTTGAATCCATACAATAAGTTAGATAACATGCTGGATCCAAGTAAGACCAGTTCTACTCTCATGAGCTCAGAATCTACTAATTGAATTGCTAATATTTTATGTCTTCTTAATAATCTAAGACTGAAATATAAACTAGGCTTTGTGCATTTTCTAACCAACCAAAAAACATTTGCTCATTTTATTGACATTTGGCAGGATTAGTAGAAAAAAACAGAAGGAGAAAACTAAAGCTAATCCATTTCTGTAACTTTCTAATGTATGAGGAAATTTGGGCTGCTAGCTAAAATTAATAGTTCAAGTTCTTCCAATACCAAGAACAACAGTATACCTCATAAAATGTATTCAGTATTTTTTAACTTTTTAATTTGAAAAAATTTCAAACAGGAAATCCTTTAAAAATTGCTCAAAAAACATTCCTATGCCCTTTACATTGCCAGTGGTTCACATTTTATCCCATTTTATCGATTTGCTATTACTCTTTGTGATTCTTCTAAATCATTTGCAAATAACTTATATACATCTAGCCTTTTCCCCCTTATCTAGCCTTATTTCCTTGAAACAGAGATAGACTCTTATATGCTATAATACAACCGTCACCTTCCCCGACTATAACATAAAAATGTGTACCTAATAAACACAGCATTGATATTCTTTTTTTGTCTGTCATCCCACTGACAGTTTTTCACCACGAGGGCAGGATTCAGCACTGCACCCATCTGTCATGCTTCTTCAGTCACCTTGAGTCTGGAATATTCCCACAGCCTTTGCTTACCTTAATGAGAGTGCATTTCTGCAGAATAGTTTGTCTAGTGCTTCCTACTTGTCTGCCCTCCTACCCAGTAACCTACACATGTTCACCCTTCCCAGGGCATCCACCTGGAGCATTCAAGATCCATCAGCCCTTTCCTGCTGAGGTTCCTCTGGAGTGCAGGCCAAGGCATTTCTCCGCTGCTTCATGCATTGCTGCTGCACCCTGCAATGAGTCAACAGTCTGTGGAGAGACATAGAAGGCCATGTCCAGATACTGATCTTTGAACAAACAAAACTCTCCTTGAGCTTAGCATCCTTCAGTGATACTTGTGTGAATCAATCCTCATGGTGATGGCTGCAGATGATTTTCCATCTCCTCTACATTACCAGTCCTATGAGTAACAGCTTGCCTTTCTCTCTCCTTTATTTCATCTTTTTATTATCATTATGGACTCAAGGATTCCTATTTTCCCAGTGGTTTATAAGTTGATATTGTATTTCATTACCTTCTATGCTCAAATTGAATCAGACTGGACAATGGGAGCCCCTCAGATTGGCCCCCTGTGTCCTTTTGATAAGCTCCATCTTTTTATTTTAATCAGTCCTTCTTTTGTATTCATGCTAGACCTGTGCAGTCCTGGCCCTAGAACGCTCCATTTCTCTGAGGAGTGCTGGACACCACAATCCAAGCCCTTTCAGAGGACACAGAGGCCACCAACTCCTGGAAAGAATAAACAAGCCAGTGTACAAAGGTGAACCACCATGGAGCTGAACTTTCCAAGGGTCAATGCCGTGAACCAGGTTATAAAACAAGATTTATGTTCTTCTTCCAGAACAAAGAGTACAAGAGTTCAGGTTAGAAGAAGAAAGTCGACACAGCCACAGTGTAAAGGCCCACGGCCCACTGTGCAAAAGGACACTGATGCACATGGCTCTACATGAAAGCCCGTGACGTGACTCTCGGGCTCCCCCTTCAGGACGTAGCTTTCAAGGTGGATCACAAGCCCAGCTTCACATTTCTCATGGTTTGGGGCCGCAAGCCACCATGTTATTTTAACTAGAAAACAGTGCAGTGATTTTCTGGGACACTTGTGGAACCATAGGAATCTTCCTGAATTCTCCACTTGTTCTTGTGTAGATCAAATGACCCAAGAGACGCCCTGTCACACTCCTCACCCAATGTACCTTCCCAGCGGAAATCTGAGGCAACACTGGCATCAGAGAGAACAGTCACTTGCTTTTTTACTTTTTATTCAACATTTTAATGTAAACATTTTTTTTCTTTTGGTATCAGGGATCAAACTCATGACCTTGCACTTGCCAGGCAGGTACTGTTGCAAATATTTTTGCAATTTTTTT
>PVJX010004324.1:22379-72620 GCA_004027295.1 Dolichotis patagonum
AGAGCAGATCAGAAGAGGACAACATAGGCAACACAGTACTTTACATTAAGTCAACTGGACATCAACAGTATCTAACACCATATCTCTTACTCTGCTATAGTTGAGCATAGTTTCAATTACAATAATATCAAACATAACACAATAGTATAAAGCCATGCATAGAGTGAAAGAATTCCAGGGCTTTCTGAACCGAATAACATTGCAATTTTTTTTCAAACATGAAAGTCACGTGTGATCACAGTACTATTCTTACTTCATTGATTACCCCTTGCTCCCCTATGTTTTTAGCAAGAAAATTTTAAGGCAAATTGCAAACACACTTTGATATATACCTCACAGCTATCCTATCCGACAGATTTAAAGTAATGATCTACCATCATCTAATAGTACACAGCCTTTGTTTCTTTTTCTCCAGTTATCTCAAAAATGTCTTTTTACACCTGTTTAAAATAAAAACTAAACAGTCAGGCATGGGACTTACACCTGTAATCCCAACACTCAGGAGGCTGGGTCAGGAAGATTGCCATGAATCTGAGGCCTGTTTGGATTATATAGTGGATGTAAGGCCTGCATGAGCTGTATAGCAAGACCCTGTCTCAAAACAAACAAAAAACAAAACAATCATGCAGAAAAGATCAACACAAGACTTATATATCATACTTGATGGATGGTTTTGTAACAGTTTTTTAACCCATAACAGTTCTCCTCTTTTCTTTTTTTTTTTTGGTGTCGGGGATCAAACTCCCGACCTTACACATGCCAGGCAGGCACTTAAACCACTGAGCTAAATCCCCAGCAGTTCTCTTTTCAAAATGCTGTTTACTTGTTGGAGAGACTTCATAGAACTTTCCACATTTTGGCTGTGGTTGGCTGTCATTTAACTCCTAAGGAAGGCTTAGCTGTGGAGAAATGATCCAGTGGCCTAGCTACACACACCTGGGGTTGGCACAGCACTAAATAGGAGAGAAAAGACACACACCAAGGCACAATTTATCAGGTGACAAAATTCCACAGCACAGGAAAGATGAATAGGGGCAAGGTACACTGCCTTTCTAACCAAGGAAGGAGCTGCGGGAGTCCCACCCATGGTCAGCTGGAAGAAGGCTCTCCCACCAGGGAGGGGACGAGCTGGGCACCAATGAGCTGATGCCATTCACTGCAGGAAACCAAACTCCTCTTTTTCAAACTTGTGGAAGGAGGCAACAGTATTTTCATGGCCATTTCTTTTCTGATGAACTGACCTATCCATGGTAGTTCCTATTAACAGAAAGTACCATCATTATGGAGAAAAAAAAATGTTTAGTTCATTTTATCACCTTTGAAATAAAACACTCCTTTATGGAAGAACAGTGAAGGAGAATTGAGGCCTAACTGACCTCCTCTGTGAGCATAAAGGAAAATTAATCTAACTGAGATCAGGTGTACCTGGGCAGGTACTTATTAGTACACAGGGGAAGGCAAATGAGTCTTGTGTTGCTTTAACTGCTTGTACCCCTGTTTGAGTGAATAAAAGCAGGATGAGCCAGCTAATCCGGGCTCCTCTGCCCACTAGAGGCAAGAGCTGCCTGGCCGCTGCATATTAAACTAACTTGGTGGCTGTTTTGTCTTTCATCCCTGCTTGCCCCTGGGTGAGGGTGATTAGCAGGACTAGGTCCCTAGAAGCAGCACCTGGGTGGGGAAAGGCCAGAGTGGGCTGGTTCCCCAAGGGTGGCACCTGGGGCAGGGACCTGAAACCGGTTTGCTGCTTAAAACTGCATGTCTTCATGTGATAACTTTGGTTTAATTTGCGCCTTTAATTTTTCTAAATACCTGAGTGTGGTATGAAACCAAAGTACACAGGTGTAAAGTGACCCGTAATCATGCAGGAACATGAGGACGTTCAGTCCTCCCTGCTCAGCTGTTTCAGGACACATACCCCTTTGTTTTCTGTATTTACTTCCTCATGCTGCTTAAAACAACGCAAACTGTCCTTTCACAGTTCAGGAGGCAGACTGTCTGATGGATGCCGAGCTGTCTTGAAAGCTGAGCTTCCTCAGAGGTCTTCAGGACAGACGCCTCCTGCCTCTTACCACTGCTGGTGTCGCTTTTAAGTCTAGGTGCTCCTGGGCTCTGACAGGGGTGATGGCACATGCCTGTAAGGCCAGCCTGGGCTTCACGGTCAGTTCAATGCCAGCCTAACTACATGGTGAGACCCTGCCTCAAACAAACAAAAAAACCTTAGTGGCAGCTGCATCCTTCCAATTCCTGCCTTTGTGACACAAGGCCTTCTTTCTGGGTGTCTCTGTCTTCACATGGTGATCTTCATAAAAGGGCACTGGGGACTAGGGATACAGCTCAGTGATTGGCTGGCATTCTTGATGCCTTAAGTTCAAACCCCAGTATGGCGGGGGGAAGTTGCTAGTTGTTTTGGTGTAGGGGACCACCCTACTTCAGTGTGGTTTCTTAAATAATTATCCCTGCAGATAATTCTCTTTCCAAATAAGGTCACATTGTCAGGTACTGAAAGTTAGGAGTTCATCATATTATTTTGGGGGAAAAAATTCCTCCTTTATATAATTGAAGTAAACATATGCAGGTAACTTTTCTGAATTTCCATTTCTTTATATATAAAAAATGAGCCAAGTGCTCAGACTCCACTTCTTGATGGCTTTTCAGGCTGTACCGGGATGGTGAGTACACTGTAAAGAGAACCTCTGTTGGGACCCAGTCCCTGAGAGTGGGCAGAGAGGACAAAGGGAAAGAAAGCATTCTCACTGAAGGTCAGTTGCAGGCATACAGAGATACGGGTTTGTGTGAACTGGTATACAGGGACCTTCATAAATTTCAGTACCCTTACCTGGTATTCATGGAGGAAACTTTAAGTTTAATGCATATTCTGTCTGATGAGGTGCAGAGACAAACTAAGATGAGCAATGGATGCATTCTTTGTGTGTGAGCAAGGTGAGAGACACTCTGATTGTGTGCATATAAAATATTTGTAAAAATTGAGACTTGTCATCTGCAGTAGGAATTTGGAGGAGACTGCAGTGATACTTTCTGTGCATGTGAGGAAATAGATAGTGAGTTGTCCACTGATGCATATCAAGGAGTATTAGAAAGGGGCCAGTTGGGCACCTTTTTCTGTAATGTATTACTCCATGGAAATCACTCCAAATGCACATAGAAATCAGCAAGAAGCCAAAGGAGACTGCAGATGTTTGGGGCAGTCATGGACTGGGAAGAGAACCAAGACGCCAGCCCATCCTCCTGTGAGCCCCAGGCAGCCATGTGGGCCTGGAGGAGAAGCAAGAAACCAACCTACACCCTCTTGTGAGCCAGCTGGCCTGCAGTCCAGGAGACAAGAAGAGCACCTCCTCCCCTGAGCAACTGGCTAATTCAGAGGCACACAGGCTGAGATGATAGCTAGTGAAGTTAAAAAATATATAACTTGATTCTTGCATTGTTTGATTAACTTTGCAGGCCTGAGACCGGTAGTCTGAGCATCTATTTAGAGGGTAACAATATGCAACAGAGCAAGTATGGGAGATTTCCTTCTGTCTTGTTTTTGAAATCCAATATTGTTCTCACTGTTTTGTTTTGTTTTGTTCTGTTTTATTGTTTTTTATTTCCTTTAAAGTAAATTTTTAAAAAGAGAAAAAAATACGTGTGTAGCAAAGGTTGCTTGAATTATGTGCTACCTTAATTATGCTTTATGACTCAAACCACAATGAAAAGATTTCACAATATAATGGTGTGAATTTTATCCTGGGTTCCACTCCGCCACCTCTAGTGCCTTCCATCTGAGAAATATGGCAGCTGAGCCCTGTATCTCTAACTTTACTTCTTTATACCTACTTGCTCTGTATTCATCTGCTTGTGAGGATAACACAGGCCTAGAACGGGCACATGGACCTGGGTGGCCTCGGGAACCACTGCCCTTCAATAACTCCATTTTGTGTCCTCCAAGGCAATGCATGAATTCTAATGCATGGTCTACTGGCCACTATGTCTCTTCTTCAGAAGGGAAACATTGCTTAGGACTTATATCTCTTTCCCCTGTGTGAGTAGCACAGTGTCTTTAGACTTTGAACTTTTAATTAAATTTTAAAGAAGGTCTTGGAATACATTTTCCTGGAATATCTGGTGCAATTTTAGGATTAGTTAGTGTTATAGGTTGTATCGTGTTCCCCTTACCCAATACCACACACTGAAGTCCTAACTCTAGCATATCAGAAGGTGACCTGATTTAGAACTGAGTTAATTGAAGACATAATTAGCTATGGTGGGGCAATCCTGGAGTAGGATGGGCACCTAATTCAATATGTCTGTTATTCTTACAAATAAGGAAATTTGAATGCAGACACACAAGCCGGAAAAAAAATCAAGATGAAGGCAAAGGTGGGGTAATGCTTCTACTATCAAAGATTGCCAGCCACAACCCGAAGCTGAGAGAGAGGCCTGGAGCAGATTCTCAGTCCCAGCCTTCAGGAGGAACCAACCCGATGGACACCTTGATCTCAAATTTCTAGCCTCCAGAATTGTGAGAAAATAAATATGGGGAGGGATTGAGAAAAGAGAAGGGGCCATCAAAAGAATTAAGATGTGTTCTGTACCTGTACCAACGCCTAATGATGAATGGAATCATTATGTACTGAAAACATGTACTGATAAAAACTAAAATGTCAAAAAAATTTTCTGTTGTTCAAGCCACCCAGTTTGTGGTACTTTGTTATAGCAGCCTGAGCAAACTAATATACTTAAATAATGTATTTAATATAAATATTGGCCATCTAACAAATCGTAATACATTATTAGTAGTTAGCATCATATATCTAATCCATAATGACAGTGACTTCTCCTGACACTGCCTGAAGTTTGTACTTAAAGATCAGAAAAGTCCCGCCTAGCAGAAGCTACCTGCAGACCCACTCAACACAGTGAGTCTTCTCTCAGCCTGTCTCTGTAGTCCCAGTGTTGTTCAGTGTGTTTGGAATGGGGCGGGGCGTTGAAGAAGCCATCTTGCAGCAAGTCTACCTAAGAAGGAGTCCCCTACCCCAGAATTGGTGAAAACAATGTCATCTAACAACATAATACATAAATCAATAAATGCAGCATCAGATACTCCCTGCATCCCTTGAGTTCCCCAAGAAAGCTGGCAATGACATGGGTCAACCTCCTGTCAGTCTCCCACATAACTAATTCCTCTGCACGTAGCACAAGTTATCTTATTTATTACTTCATTCTTAGGTTTTGTCCACTGGTAACTGGTGGTTATTAACAAATTTCAATCCAGGTTGCCCCTGTAGCATGCACGAGTGTGCCAAACAGTTTCCAAAAGGCTTTTCTAGTGTATTTCCCTCAAAAGAGAGCTCAGTCAATTACTTCTTGACTGTAACAGACGAACTTAAGAGTTCACCTCTATGAACTTATCATAGAGATCGTAAGCACTGGTCCTAGTGGCAATGTATACAAAATTGTAATATAAATCTCATGCATTATTAAATCTGTTGACACCAGCCCTTCAAAGCAGGCAGCCTTGGAGCCACAAAGCACGAAGCAGTCATGCCCACGCAAGAATCAAAAGCAAGTTAAGCATTGCTGGACAAAGTATTGCCTTCAGTCTCCAAGGTAAAAGGTCACAGTGAGAATAATTTCTTTACCTGCATATCAAAAATGCTCACAGTTCTAGGGAGTCCAGTTTCCATATCAGAAAGGCAAGTCCTGAGAGATAATCTGACTCCTGTAATAAGACTCCATGGAGTTCTCTACACTTGAACCCCTGAGGAACTGGCTGGGTAAATCGCAATCTCTATTTGAACTTCAGCCCTTGCGACAACAGCGATTACCTAACAGGGTAAATACCAACGAGTTAAACTGGCACATGTCTTAGCTCAGAAAGGAGCAAGTACACTTTCTGGAGGGGTTAAGGCAGAAATGGATAAAGCAGTAGTAGGGCAGATAGGCAACAGTGCTTAACTAAAGAAACAGCCAAATCACCTCTCCGTGCAGCCGCAGGAGGCGCCTGGATTGGAAAGGTTTGGGCCCTGAGAGTTGTCAGCCAAGTGTTGCATCACACCATCACGCTAAAGTTATCCTCTGACTGGGAAAGTAAGAAGCACTGGCAGCTTCCCCGACTTCTGCAGGCTGACAAATGCCTCGGAGTTTTCTCTGGCTTGTTAAGAAGCAAGTCACAGTTCAGCGGAGGCCTTGCTGCTCTCCCTGAGGGAAGGTGGAGACAGTGTGAGGCCCCTCTGAGCACAGCCTTGCACTGCCTATGACTCACACTAGCCCCTGCCATGCCTGATGCCCGTGCCAAGCTCCACAAAGCACACAGGAAGAGTCAGCAAGCCTACTTCTATGTAAACTCTAAAGTGATTTCTCAGAGTGAAACGTGGTATGTTAATACCTCTTCTTTGTAACCTCAAGCTTAGCCTGCAATGCATGTAGTAACAGAGAAACCAGTTGAGCAATGGGGAGCAGGCAAAAAACAACAGTCTGAATCTTTCCTATCCTAGCCTAGAAAAAACATCTTCTCCGGCCACACCCAAATCCCTGCTAGCAATTTCCGAACACTAACTCACTGTTAAAAACAAACTAAATCAGAAGACCTCAAGCTCGTGGTCCCTTCAATCCTAACGAAGCTGTGCTTGTTTGCCTGACACAGGTAGGGTACGGCGTTCATTTGGGGCCGTGTTGATGTCTAAGAGGACAGACAGGACGTCCTCATCAGACACACTTACCAGCACAGGCCCCCTGCTGTCTCCCACACTAAGCGAAGTGAGCTCTTCTGCCATCAGGTAACCTGAGCTGAGAATCGTCGTCCATCCAGGACGGACAGAATGCCTAACCTGGCGCTGGGTGAGCCGGCCCCATGCTCTTTGGCCTCACCATGGGAGCTAGTGGTCCTCACCGCAGCAGTGAGCTTTTGCATTTCTGTGCTGCCCAAGTTTCTGCAGTAAAAGGAATCAGAGGCGGCGGTGGCAGCAGCGGCACAGAGACAGGCTCTGGGCTCTCAGCCCTGGGATTAGGGCACACCTCTCCTTCCTCTGAGCTGGATTTTAAATCCTACGGTAGATGGGCTAGAAGTCTGTGAGTTGCTAGTGATAAAAAAACTCACCTGCCCCAGGTAATCAAGGGGATTTATGAGTTTCAGCTGTCAGGTTGGAGGGGAAGAAAATGACATTGCTGTAGGTTAACACTTCCTAAATCATCAGCAATACCTTATGCTTGCAATCTAACAAAAAATCCTGCAATTGATCTAGATACAAGAGAAGCACAGTCCAGCAGTTCAGCCAGTGTCTCCACAAATTGAACTTTCCCCTAATCTGACCTCTGTGGTGTCAGACTGCTTCAATCTCTATGAGCTCCACTCCAGAAAGACCAGATACCTCATGCTGTCAAAACAGCTGCAGGAATTCCAGAGATTATGTATCACCTAGGAGAAGAAAAGTAGTCTCTCTTCATAGCACACCTACACTAGGAAAGCAAGTTCCCTTCCCCATGTACATGGTAAGCATCTCTTACCTTCTTGGTTCTGGCAAAGCAAAATAGTTCTCTTCTATGACCAGGAGATAGGATTTTTTTTCCTCAAGAACGGATATTTTGTGCCAAAAGGAGATGATATGCATAGTGCTAGCAGTGAGACAAAGCAAGTCTTTGGCCCTATGAGTCCCCAGGGAGACAGGAGTCACCTCCAGAGGGAAGCCCCAGGGACAAAAGGACATACCTGACCTCCTGCTAAGCAGCACACGGAGCCTTGAGCTAGTGTTTGGATAGACACTGGAGAAGAAGTTGGTGCCTATGCTTCAGTACCAAGCTCTCCACATACCGTGGTCCCTGGCCTGTTGCCTGGTGGTACTACCCCTCCCTCTCCTTCCGTAGCAGGGCCCCCTCCACCTTCTTTGCAGAGGTTGTTAGAGCCTCTCCTTTCTTCTTCCACCACCTGCCTTTCACTCTCAATGTGAGGTAGTGAGCATAAGATAACAGGGGTAGAATTTTAGTTTTCTTTTCCCTCTTCTCCTCCTTTTGGCTCTTCCAGGAGGGACAGAGGCCAACCTCTGAGCTCTAGGTCTGTCACCTCCTCCCGAGGGATGGCTAGATGGATTTTTGCTGGTCTCTTGTTAAGTGATTCAGAATAAGCCTGGCGTGCTGGCATATGCCTATAATCTCAGCACTCAGGAGGCTGAGGCAGGAGGATTGACATGAATTTGAGGCTAGCCTGGGTTATATGGTGAGTTTAAAGCCAGCCTGAACTACATAGTGAGATCCTGTTTGAAAAAAAAAAAAGAGAGAGACTCAGAATAAAAATACAGTGACCTGATGACCCTTTACGCCAGAACAGTAGTTGATTTTGAGTAAGTAGTGTAACAGATGTCACAAGACAGCAGACAGCACTATGGAGGTGGAGGAAGACTGTTCCCAAACCTCCTGGAAAGTGTGGAGAGGCCCAGGACTCTGACTGCACCCAGGACTCTCTGACCACACCAGGCCTGCTCACCAGTGGTGGGACCTGACGCGGTCCGTAGAACAGTCAGGGTTTATTTAGACTTGGCTAACTTTCTTTTAAAATTAACACATCTATATTTTACACGAAAAATTACAGCAGTACAAAATAAATTCCATCTGATAATAAACAGTGTCTCAGCTTGTCGAGATGCACTTATTTCTGCACTGTGTCGAGTGAAAAACTGATCTTTTCAATATAGCTCCATTTTGCTTTTGGCAGCTCTGATTATGGGCTTTTGAAAGATGAATTTAAGAGACAAGTATATTAAATTGTGAAATTCTAGGAATGCTGTAATACAGAGATAGCTTTGGAAGCTTCTATATTTTCTCATGCTGCATTAAAGGAAAGAGATTTTAAATGACCCACTATGGGCAATCTGTACACAAAGAAAAGTTCTTGGTAAATAAATTAGCATTTAAATGAATTTAAGTTAAGTTAAATAAAACGATTAATTTTCTATTTTACCTGACTTTGAGCAACCAACCATTCAGCCATCCAACTAGAAGACTGAAATCACACCGGGAAGCATAGACAGGGTGCAAGGATACCAGAGAGTTGACATTTTACAAAGCTGAAATGCCTTCAGCTTTGTTCTGCTTCTGTCCTGGCAGTCATAGTGCAGGAGACAGAGGTGCTCTTCTAACTCTGGGGAGGAGAGAGCTGCATGATTGAAGAGCACACAGGTCAGAGGGGTAACCTACACGTCTGCCCTAGTGACAAAGTGTCACAGGGAAAGAAATGACAGTTGTGGGATCCCAAGACAGCTAGAAAAGTGCAGGGAACTGGCCAAGAATGGGCACAGCTCTCAGTAGAGATTATTCTAAAAACAGTAGAGAGAGACATTGGAGAGAAAGGGTAAAGATCTACTCCATGGTGTCCCTGAATTTTTTCTGTGATGTGTGAAAATTTCAAACCAAAACATTTAGCTGCTCTAAATTGCATCTCCAAGGATCTACAAGATGCTTGGTGTCCAGAGGACTCCATGACCAAGCTGCACAGGAGAGGACAGCAATACCCTCTCTAGTTACAGGCCACAAGGAGAAGTCTGAAATGGCAGAATAACCTGTTTCTTCCCTTGGGAGTCCCCTGCGGCAGCAGGTTTAGGGCCAAGCATACTGCCAAAACATGAACTTCACTATCAGACGATCCCAAGACCTCAGGCCTGGGTCAGTGGGGTGCGATTGTGAGATACTGCGGTGTGTGGGAGATAAAGTGTGACTGAGCAGAAGTTATCAGGTTCTGAACTTCCTTGACCTGCGAGAGCACAGCCAGGGCTTCCCTCCCAGCGCTTCTCTCCTTCGTGTTTGCTACTGATAACCTTCTGCTGTCCCTTGAACCCTGGGACAGACTCTAAGATCCAGACAATAATTCACCCAGCCTGCAGTGTTGCACCAGACACCAGGACGTGGAATGTGAAGGATATTAGATAGCGTATTTCTCTTCCTCCTCCTCCTCTTTCACTTTTTTTCTTTTTCTTATTCTTTTTTCTTTTGAGACAAGGCTCAAAAGAGTAGTTCAGGCTGGCCTTGAACTCCCTATGTAGATCAGGCTGGCCTAAAACTCATAGACATTCTCCCGTCTCAGCCTCCTGAGTGCTGGGATTATAGGTATGCACTACCATACTTGGTTTTCTCCTCTTGTTGATATGCTGAGTAACTATGACAGTCTAAACACATCTGTGCTCCAGCATGTAAAACTCAGAACAAGTCTTCTAGCCTGAAGCTCTCAACACTCCTGTCATGCTTCGACTCAGCCTTAAACTTGGTGCCATCACCAGGTGTGTGAGCAAGGATGATCGTGAGGTAGTGTCTAATAAGAATAATCCAATAATCATGGGGACATAGAACTGGCAATACAGATTGGCGGAGACTTTAGTCATCTACTAGCTTAGCTATTCAGTCAACAAATACCTGTTCTGCTCCACAGATTGGCCAAGGCTCTCAGGATACAGTGCAGAACGGAGACAACAGCCTGGGAAGACTGAGGGAGCACTGGTAGCCATAATTCAGGAGAGAAGAGCCAATGGCTGAGATGAGGGCTGTGGCACCAGAGAGGGAGAGAGGACATGGGTATTAGTGCGGATGGACAGACCATGGAATGATCTACCAACTAGTCCCACATTAAATGATTAGCTTACCTCCCATTGCCACATCGACTCTGTAACTCAGACATTATGTAAGTGGACAACATAGAAAGTCAAATGGAAAAGTCCCTCCTGCACCTTGCCCTCCCACCCTAAGGCGGCCACCGAGACAGGCTGGTGAAGGCTGGGAGCGGTGTAGAAGGTGAGAGCTTTGCAGTGGGGGCCCGTGTCCCCGGGGGAACTACATGGACCCTGAGGTGCAACAAACTCTAGAAAGGACATTCCCCGGGCACAGAGAACAGGTTTACTTTGGCCATGCTGATTTTCCTCAATGACAGTTTTATCAAAATACTTGTATGGCATGCAGTTCCCACATTTAGAGGAGGCAGCTCAGCGGTTTTTCCTATGTTCAGAATTGTGTGCCCACCAGTCATCCACCTCAGAACATTTTCATCACCCCGCAGAATTCCTAGACCTACCACCCACACCCACCCTCCATCACCCTAGACTTTTGGCTGCCCCAGGGACCACGTTGTTCCTTGGTTTCTGTGGATCTGCTTGTTCTGAACATCTCATGTGAATGGAACCAAAGAATGCGTGGCCTTTTGCAAGTGAGTTCTTTCACTTATTTTCAATGTTTCGGCTGCATTGCGACATATCAAGAGCCTTTTATTATCAAATAATATCCCATCGTATAGACATGCTACACCTTAATTATCCATTTGCTGATGAGTATTTGGGTTGCTTCTATTTTTTGGTTATTATGAATAATGCCATGATTTATGTACAAGTCTCTGAACATCTGTTTTTCCTTATTGTAGGCATATAACCTACCAGTGGAATCGTCAAGTTATATTGTAATTTTATGTTTAACTTTTTAAGGAATTGTCATATGTTTTTCCATAGATATTAGAGCATTTTACATTCCCACAGTAATGAAAAAGGGTTATGGTTTCCCCACACTTAAAAAGAAAATGTCCCCATGTCTTTGTTGAGAATTGTGAAAGACTTTGTGACTGTGACCTTCCTGATGGGAGGAAGTCCCCTCTCGCTGGGTTTGGATTTGCGTTTCCCTGATGACTAGAGATGCTGGGCTGCCAATAACACGAAGTCATCTGGTATCTTCACTGAGGCAGAGCTTATTCAGATCCCTGTGTCCTTTGCAATTGGCTTACTTGTATTTTACTAAGTTGGATGAGTTCTTGTATGAATCATGGACATGAGTCCCTCTGATATCTGACCTCAATGTATTTTCTCCCATTTGTACATTGTCTTTTCACTTTATTTCATGGTGTCCTTTGAAACACAAAAGTGTTTGTTTTTTTCTTCCGGGGGCAGGGGTAGTGAGTATCAGAAATCAAACTCAGAATCTTGCACTTGCCAGGCAGACACTGTAACACTAAAGTTTTTAATTTCAAAGTTCAGTGTACCTGTCTCTTGCTTTGTTTGTGCTTTTGTTATTTTCTAAGAAACTATTGTCTAACTCCCAAATCATTAAGATTTATGCCTTTGTTTTCTTCAAAAAAAGTTATGGAGGGCCAGGGCACAGCACCTGCCTGGCAGGCATGAGTTTGATCCGCAGTACAAAAAAAAAAAAAAAAAAAAAAAAAGAAAGCTATGGATCTTTTCTTGGGTTGTTGAACTGTTGAAGTGAGAAAATGAATATGAAGTTAGTACTACTATTATTTATAGCTGTATTAAATGTTTTTATCTGTCGAATTTCAAGTGAGCTCTCCTTAGACATCTACTGGCTTATAAAACATGACAAGCATAATCATAAAGGTGAAATAAATTCAATCAAGCAATAGACTATAAAACAAGAGTTTTTAGAGTTAAAGAGGACCCTTTATAGGATAAAGGCCACTTTACCATATGAACCTCAAATTTATTCTACTAGAACTTATAATCATGCAACTATTTCCAGATTTCTCTTATGGTTCCAAGAGCACCAAAACAAATCACACTTTCTAAACTAAAAGATGACACATAACGTGTGAGTAGTTTCTAAAGTTATTTGAATTGGAGGGACACATTTTTGCAGTTATGCTTTTGTAGTTGTTTTTCTGGAGAACCTAAGCTATTAACACAAGCAAATTCTTTGTTCACATGCTACATTCTGCTTGAAAAGGAATGGTACATCCCTGGAATTTACGTGTTTCTATGTCAGCTCTGAAACCTTCAGTTGACTCCAGTGAGGTCCAGTGATCCCAGGACAGCTGGATGCTGAATTGGCCAGCTCCCCACCTGCGTGCCCTGGCTCGGGCCCTGAGCGTGCAGGAACGGCCGGCAGCTCCTCTGCACCACTGCCCTTCCTTTCTGCGTCCTCTCCTCCCGGTCAAGGTAAAGCTCTCAAGGGCAGGGACTACTTCATCCTTTCTGTCGTGTAGATAGCCTTGCCTTTGCTCATGTTGATAACTATTTCCAATTCAATTTCAGGTCAAAGCCGTGAACACTCCCTGTGTCCTTGGCTATGTGCTAATGTCCTTGAGTGAAAACTGAACTCAAAAAGTCATTTTTTGCTGTTTTTTTTTTTTTTGTTGTTGTTGTTTTGTTACCAGAGATTTAACTCATAACCTCGTGATTGCCAGGCAGACTCTTAGGCCACTGAGCTAAATCCCTGGCCCCTTTACTGAATTTTTGAAACAAATAATACAGTTCAAGCAGGTTCATGTTATAATTAAGTATGTGGCATATAACTTTACTCAACTTGTACTATCAGCATTGTTTTAGAATTATGTTTTAGCCAGGTGTGGTGGTGCAGGCATGTAATATCAGCACTAGAGAGGCTGAGGCAGGAGGGTTGCCAGAAGTTTGAGGCCAGCCTGGGCTGCCTAGCAAGACTCTGTTTCAAAAAAAAAATTGTGTTCTGATTTTATATTGTGGACAAACAAAAGAGGGGATATAAGGACTGTTATAGGAGAGACAGAGGGAAGGAGGAACAGAGGGAGGGAGGGAGAAATGAGAAGAGAGGAGTGGTAGAGAGGAGAGAGAGAAGGGAGGGGAGGGCGAGAGGGAGAAACTGCCACAAACCAGTGTTCTCCACACACTGTATTTAAACTATTCCTTAAATTCTTTTCAAAAACACTCAGTTGACCTTACAACTTTCTATCATGAGTTTTAAATCTTCCCAATGGGCATAATTCTGCCAAAGACAAATATGCTTTTTAACTTGAGATTCCAGCTTCACAAACTCAAAATGTTGAGACATAAACCACCTCTCCTTCTTCTCACGTGTTGTTCTCACAGCGGATGGTGACGGCAGGAGGCTGCTGAGCAGGTGATAAGAATGTCAGAAGTCCACTGCATGTCCTGGCTCTTAAAACAGAAGTTAAAGATAATTTGCAAATTAATCCTTTCAGCATTGTCTGGGACACCCGTTCACTGCATTTCTAATTAAGAGCCATGATCTGAAAAGTACTCAAATGTGAAGATTTATATCCAAAACCACAATCTAAACACTTGGAATATTTCGACAGTCCCTGAATGAGCACTATAATTGAGAAATATGTTTACATATTATATGTGAGTCATTTTGAAGGGCATGAATTCCAGCTGATAGCTTTTTATATTTCAGTCCTGAACACTTTACATAGCACCGCAGAAGCACTGTAAGGAAACAGTAAATGGACAGACAGGCATCAGTAAGAGGAGAGAGGGAGAGGGACCAGGCATGGTGAGGCCCACATGGAACCCGCCTGCCAGAGCCCAGGGGTGGGCACCACCTTTGCCGGGATTCCACAGACTTGTGGTTCCTAGGGCTTGGTTTATAACTACGTCATAACTCCTCTATTACTGGGTTTTTGTTGCTTGAGACAGGGGCTCACTACCTAGTTCAGACGGCCTTGAACTCACTATGTATCCCAGGCTGGCCTCACCTTCACTGGGACCCTCCTGCCTCAGCTTCTCAAGTGGTGGGATTACAGGCATTGGCGCTCCATTGGCGCAGTTGGTTAGCGCGCAGTACTTATACGGGATTACAGGCATGCCCCACCATACCCAGCCTCAGGATCATTTGTGAAAATGCTATTTCCATTATTAGGAGCAACCCCCAGGCTGTACCCACCCATCTGGCCCCCTGGCACTCACTTCCCCTTAGTGGAAATTCAGTATGAAGTACCTAGGCCTCTTGTGATGACTGAGCAACACAGATGGAGTTTCACAGGTTTAAACGGAGTGAGTTCCTGGGATGCACAAGGTCCTAGGTTTCATCTCCAGCATCATAATACACACACACATGCACATGCACACGCACACACACATACACACATATATGCACACACACATACATGCACACACATATATACTTGCACAAGCACACATACACACAGAAGCACACATACCCACAAACACATACACACACACACACAGGCCCGCACACATGCACACACACATGTATACACACTGGTATTACTCTCCCTCAAAACACTCTCTTTTCTTTACCCTTACTCCATCATTCTTGCCACTTTATTAGTACATGTCATATGTATATATTATATATAATACATATATATAGTACATTATGTTCACTGTGGGAAGTTGATTCAGGTACATGGTGCATCTCAGTTCTTCTCACTTCAGCTTCTCATCCCCCTTACCTCTTCCATCTCTGGTCCCCCTTTGCATTTGTGAAAGACCTATCTTCCTGTTTCCTATAATATATACTTTATTTTGCTCTTTAGTTATATCTTGGGTTCCTCATGTGAGAAGTCATATGATACTTAAGCGTGTGTGTCTGACATTTTAATTAACATTATGGTCCAAAGGTGCATCCATTCTCCTACAAATGACTAAAATGTATCCTTCTTTATAGCAAAACAGTATTGCATAGCCCACAAACATGACATTTTCTTTACATATCCATCTGTTGATGGACACAGAGGCTGCTTCCAAAATTGAACTGTTACATATGAGTTGTGCTGCTGTGAACGAGATATCTTTAACTCCTAGAGTTCTTTAACTCCTAAAGTTCTAACTTCTAGGTAGAAGATACCTAGAAGGGGCATAGCTGAGTCAAATAGAACTTTGGTTTTAGTTTTTGAGGAATCACTATACTGATTTCCATAGCAGTTGTACTAGTTTACATTCCCACCAGCAGTGTGGAAGGGTTCTTTTTTTCCCTGTGGCCTCACCAGTATTCATTGTTTGGTTTCTTGATAATGGCCATTCTTTCTGGATTAAGTTGAAATCTCAGTGCTGTTTTCATTTGCATTTCTCTACTGGCCAGTGATGTTGAGTACTTTTCCATGTATTCACTACTCAATTGTACTTCTCCTGGGACTGTTGAGAGTACTTATATCTTAGTGATTCAGTTTTGGTAATTATTTTGTGTTTAGAAATCTGTCCATTTCTTTAAGATTTTCTAAATTGTTGGAATATAATTTTTCACAGTTGCCACTAATGATCTTATGGTTCTTGTATATACAGAAACATATCTAACAAGATATGTTTATATATATGTAACAAGATCCATATATTGATGGATCTTGTTTCTTGATCCATTCTCCTTGTGTTTCTTTTTATTACTGACCTGAGGCCGTCTACATTAATGGTTACAACCAGCATACACTGGTTTGTCTCTGCCCTGCTATCCTCCTATTGTGGGCCCTCCACTTTCCCCTTCATTCAATTGCCTGTCTTGTTTGCCGATCCTCCGCTGCTGCTATTTCTGGAAACATGGTCATCTTTATCTCTCTCTAGAATATCCTTTAGCACTCTCTGTAGGGTTGGTTTGGTAGTCATGAATTCCTTCAGTTGTTCTTTATCATAGAAGTATATTATTTTTCCATCAACTCTGAAAGATAGTTTTGCTGGGTAGATCAATCTGGGTTTGAAGTTGTCTTCTTTCAGCGTTTGAAACACTTCACTCCAAACTCTTCTTGACCTCATGGTTTGTGTTGACAAGTCTGCTGTGATTCTGATAGGTTTTCTTTTCTCTAACAGCTTTTAATATTCTTTTCTTGTGCCGAATTTCTGGAATCTTGATTATTATACCTCTGAGTGTAGATTTACTTTGGTTATGCCTAGTTGGAGTCCTATATGCCTCACTTATCCACATGCCAGATCCATTTCCCATGTTTGGAAAGTTTTTTTCTATTACTTCTGTGAATATCCTTTTAATTTCATTTGTGTTGACCCCTGCTTCTTCATTGATACCTATCACTCTTAAATTATGCTTCTTTGTATCATCTTGCAGCCACTGTTATTTCCTGATTCCATGTTATTTTTGAGATCTTTCCTTTCACGATGACTAGCTGCAATCTTGTCTTCAAGGTTTGAAAGTCTATCTTCAGTGTCTTTCAAGTGGTTTTGCCAGCTTTCAATTGAATTTTTAATTTCCTGCATTTCTCTTTGAATGTTTCATGCATTGTAATAACTTTCTACATTCATTCAAGGTTTCTATCATTTCCCTATGCTCCTCTTTATTGTCTATGTCTTCTTTATACCTGCTGAACATTCTTTCAGTATGTTTGTGATTTCTTCTTTTACCTGAGACATTATTTCTGATTTGACTGCTTTTACAATCTCATGAAGTTGTTTCCTTACTTCAGTCACTATCCTCTCAGAGGTTTCAGGTGTGTGACTTCTATTTTCTCCCATGACCATATCTCCCAGACTTATTTTGTGTGGGCTAGAGGTCTAAGTTTGCCTTTTGCTCCTTCATCTTGACATTCTCCTGGGTTCCTCCCAACAAGCTGGCTGTTGGGTCCCAGGCACTTCCAGTGTTGGCTACTGCTAAGCTGTGTAGGGGGATGGGACAGACACCTGGGTTCCTCTAATTCCAGATTTACAGGGAGGTAGCAGGGTATGGAGTGGGCTTCTCCAGAGCTATGCAGCTACACTGGGGCTTTGCTGACGATCAGGGGTGCATGGAGGTGGGGCTGCTTCTCTCAGCCTGTGTGTCTACACTGGGACTTCCACAACGGTGGCAAACACACAGGGGTATGTTTGTCTGCTTCTGCTAGTTTTTACGAGATGGCTGTCTGCAGGAACCAAGGATCTCCATTGGTGGCCTACAGATGCCCAGGGCTTACCTGGCTGCGTGTCCCTGCTCCTGCTGGCTGCCTGCAGGAAGAGCCTTCTGGTGGCAGCTCGCTGAAGGTGAAGGTGGATCTGCTGGTTTTTTCTGCCCACACTGGTCCCCTGTAGGACGTGGCTTTTTGGTGGCAGCACACAGCGGGCAGAGGTGGATCTGTCTGTCTCCTTCGGCCCATGCTGGGTGTGTGGAGGAAAGGGCCTTCCGTTGGCAGTCCCTGGCAAGCAGAGGCAGGTCATCTCCTGGTTTTGCCTGCCTGTGCTGGGCATGCAGAGGAAAGGGCTTTCCACCAGCAGCACCTGGCACACAGAGGCAGGAGCCACCTTTTTCATTTCTAATTGCAAATCAAAGTGGGTCTTTTTGTTCCTTCTTTCACTAAGTTTGGCTAAGGGTTTGTCTAGTTTATTCTTTCAACAAACTGGCTCTTCAATTCATTGATTCTTTGTATTGAATTTAATCTCAATTTCAATTAACTTCTTCTCCATCTTTATGATTTTCCTCCATGAGTTGGGTTTGGGGTTAGGCTGTTGTTTTTTAGTATCTTGAGGTATGTCATTAGATTATTTATTTGAGCTGGTTTTTTTTGTTTTGTTTTGTTTTGTTTTGGTTCCAGGGATTGAACTCACAATCTTATGCTGGTCATGCAGGTGCTTATACTGCTGAGCTAAACCCCTGGCCCTTGAGCTATTTTTCTAATGTGAGCAGTCACAGTAATATACTTCCTACTTAGGAATACCTTCACTGTATTTCAAAGATTCTGGTGTATTATTTGGCATTATTTTTTAATTCTAAGAACATGTTTAATTTCTCCCTCGATTTGTTTTATGATTCATTGAATATTCAGGAGTGAATTTTCAGGTGTTTGTAAAATTTGTTGTTTCTTTTGCAATTTCTAGTTTCCATCTGCAAGGATATGGCAGCATACATGGAATGATTTCAATTATTTTCTGTTTATTTAAACAGGCTTGATGGATTACTATTTGGCCTATTTTGAAGAAAGCGTCATGTGCTCCTGAGAAGAAAGTGTGTTCTTTTCTAGTAGGCTAGAAGACTCTGTAGATAACCATTCCATTCACTTGAGGATGTGATTAAACTATTTGCTAAGTTTTTGTTTAGTTGGTGTCTCTACGAAAATGAGGTTTTTGAGGTCACTCGTTATGATTGTTGGTGTTGATTTGATCTTTTATGCCCAGGAGTGTTTGGTTTATGAAGGTAGTTGCATCAATATTCAATGCATATGTATTTACAAATATATTTACAATTGTTATCTCTCCCTGTTTTTTTGTGGGTACCAGAACTGAACCAAGGACCTCACACTTGCCAGGCAGTGCTGCACCACTGAGCTATATCCTTGGCCAGGTTCTTGTCTTTAACTAATACATAGGGACCTTCTTTGCCTCATCTGATCGATGTTAGCTTTAAGTTTACTTTGTGAATAAAATTTCTTCCCTGCTTTAGGGGTCTAGCGAATGGAATGTTGTTTTCCATCCTTCGGTTTCTAGTCTATGAATTTCTGTTGGGATGAGATGAGTCTCTTGAATGCAATAGACTGTGGGGCTTTTTTTTTTTTTTCAATCCAGCTGATCAAGTCTTTTTGACTGGGGAGTTGAGGCCAATTACACTGACGGTTATTCTGAAGGTACTGACTTATTCCTGTCATTGTATTCTTTTTCTGTTGTTGATACTTTTATTTTTCCCTTTTGTTTAACTGCTCACCTTGCTTGATATGTTCATCCAATCTGACTTTTGGTTTTGTTTTCATTGGTACTCGCTTAGGCTATTCATAGTTTTTCTAGTGCTAGTTTGGTGTTCATAAATCAACTAAAGTATTCTTTGTCATGGAATGTCCTTTTATTGCTATTAATTTTGAAAGCTTGTTTTGCAGACTATATTACTCTGAGTTCCAAGTGTTTTCTTTTATGGTTGGAAACACCATACTACATGGCCTTTAAAGCTAGTGTTAAAAAGTCTGCTGTTACCCTAATGGATTAACTTTTGTATGACTTTTCCTCTTCTGTGACAGCTTTTAAAATTTTGTCTTCGTGTTGGACTTCTAGACTTTTCATGATGATGTGTCATGGGAGACCTTCTTTATTCATCAGTTATTGCCATTTTGAAAGTCTTGCTTACCTGTACATTATTTCCCCACACTTGGAAAATTTTTCAGTGTGCTTATCTGTAGTTTTTGTTCCAGGTGTACTGTCCTCTGATTTTTCTCACTCCAATTAGCTTTAGTCTTCTTAAGTGCCATCTAGTAGCTGTTGGAAAAAATTTTTCATGCTCACTTACAATTTTTAAATAAGTAAATCATGTTTAAGCAAATTATGTTTTTTCATGTAAATTGTAAATTATGTTTAAGTAAATTACGTTTTCTCATGTTGTCCCTGATTTCTGCAGAGATGTTCACACTGGTCATCTCTGCTGTTTATGAGTTTAACAGAATTTTTTATTTCTGTGTATCAGTCAGTGCATACTAGAGAAACAGATTTAATGTAAGGAACATAAATATACAAGGATTTACAAGGCAGGTTTACAGTGGCCTCCTACAATCAGGTGTGGAAGAGTGCAAAGGGCTGTCAGCGTGCTGCAGATCCAAAGGGTCCAATCAAAGGTAGAAGGCTTGGAGCTCGCTGCAGAGTCCTATGTGAGTCTGTAGTAGGAGGCTGAATGGCCTGTGATGTCAGGCTGGTGGTTCTGCACTGGCAGGAGATGACATCCATGGTAATGGTGTAGACAGGGCCCCCTCTGAAGAAACACAAGTGAACCTTCCTTCTTCATTCCCCTTTTTATTGCATTTAGGATCCAAGCTCACACCCACAGTGGATCTTCTGTTTTTAGCAAATTCATTCAGCCACATCCAGAACTATACTCATCCAATGAATTAGGCATTTTTGAGTCAAACTGACATAACAGTTAACTACCACTCCCTGGGAGTTTCATGGAGTCTGAGATAGTTAACTGTGGTGTCAACTGATTAAGAAATCCCCAGCTAACTGGCTTAGCATAGTTCTAGGTGTGCTGATGGATCTACTGAAGAGAGAAGACCCCTCTGGGTATGGGCAGCACCAACCAATAGGCTTCTAGCCTGGATTAAATACACAGGGAAAGAAATAGGAAGTTCCCGTCTGTTTCTTCAGAGGATCTCCAGTCTTTGCTATTACTTTTGGATGAGCTCCAGGCTTTCAGCATAGACTCTTCAGTGTACTCCAGGCCTTCACCCTTCGACTGGATGGTTCGAATCCCCAGCACGCAGATGGCTCCTTTGTATTCCCCAACACCTGACTCTTGTAGGTGGCCATTGTAAGCCTACTCTGTAAATATATATTTATATATTATCTGTTCCTCAAGTGAACACTGACACAGAGAATTCTTTGTCTTTTGAGACAAGATCTCACCATGTTGTTCAGGCTGGCCTTGAACTCATTATGTAGCCTAGGCTGGCCCCAAACTCATGGTGATCCTGCGTCAGCCTCCTGAGTGCTGGGAATACAGGCATGCGCCAGCATGCTGGGGTTTTTTTTGTTTTGTTTTTTTTTAGGCAGGATCTCACTATGTAGTTCAGGCTGACCTTGAATTCACCATGTAGTCTAGGCTGGCTTCAAACTTATGGTAATTCTCCTGCTTCAGTCTCGAGTGATGAAATTACAGTTGTATGCCACCATGGCCAGTCAGAGCATATTTCTTTGGTACATTTTTCATCCATGTTTTGAATTGTTTTGGTTTGTTCTTTCAATGTTTCATTCTCCCATAATCATAATGCTTAGTTTGTTTGATAGTTCCACTACCTTTTTGGTCATGTCTTATTTGAGTTCACTGAGTTTCTTTGCTTCCTCAGGATACCCACTTTTTTCCAGCACTGATCCAGAGACATTCACCCTTGCTATCACCCTTAGACAGCCATCTTCTCTCCTTGTCACTTTCTGAAAACCATTCTGGAAGTCCTCTTTGTTGGATGTCTTTTGATTATACTGTTTCGGCTGCCTCACTGTTTTGGATCAATTCAAAATGTTTACCTTTCATTGTCATTTTCACTTTAGAGAACATCCAGAAGTCACACAGTGACAGATTTAGTGAATAGGGTGGCTTAAGCCAAGCCATACTATTTTCACAGGCTTGCTTTTCCACTGGATGGCACACAACAGCAACATTCACTGTAGTTTTTACCACAATCTATAAAGATATAAAAAAAGACTCCCTGCACTACTTCAGAAAGTAGGAAGAATGATAGGATAAGAGTGTTTGAATTGACGGAGAGTATTCTGAGAGGGATAAATGTTAATCTGTCTCATTGTAATAAGCTTTTTAAACATTCATAGTTTGATCACCATTTGGCAGGCGAGAATTCTACCACTGAGCCACCCATGCTGACTGCCTCTTGTACACCCAACAAACAGGCAAACACAATGGTATATTTTAAAAGCCGATATATTTTAAAAGATCACACAGTAAGTAAATTATGTAGTGAAAAACATTAAATAAGGCTGATGAATAAAAAGGCACATCTGGAAAGTTTAGAAGGAATAGAAAGAATTGTTCTTTTCTTTCTAACGCAGGAGAGAAAAACAGACATATTAAAATTATTTTTTCAGGTGAAAGTTTCTGTCAGTGGAAGTGATTAACACCGGCTTCTTTTCCCTTTGTCCAAGGCAGTCTTCGCTTTTCTTGTCTTCTGAGAGGTATTCAATCTTCGGCTATGTAGATGCGATACATCATGGCAACAGCCAGAGCTGAGATGGCTGGGATCACCCAGTTGGTCCACCAACTACAAAGACATGAATAATGATGCTTGCATGATGTTCAATGCAGGGAACATATTTGCTTTGTGTGGTAGAAAACTATCATGGCATATTTTCCTTACTTCTTTACCCAACTTGGCTAAAAAATAACTCAGCTTTGCTAAAAGTGATGTGAGTGTAATGCATGCCTAGAGTACTAATCACTCTCTTCTGCTGCTGTTATAACAAAACTAATGTCCCACCAGCTCTGCTTAAAGCAATTTCTATAAACTTTATGCAGAGAGCTGTGGTCCCTCTCCCAAAACACTGCCCAGAAGCAATGACTTTCTCAAGGACATAAACTCTGGATTATGTATTACAAGGTAACAAAAGTAGTTTTGACCTGTTTTATTACAGATATGTATATTAGTTAAGAATTTTTAGTGGTACTAAGTTGAGAATCAGAAGCTACAGGTTCTCATTTTGGATCAATTGTCAGCAAGTGCTATAGTCAAGAGAAGATTATGTCCCCTGAGTTATAAAGTGAACGGATCTAAACCAGATGGGCAGTAAGGTAGTTGCCTATACCTCAACTCTAGTATTCCGGTTCTGCTTTGAAAATCTTATCCTGACACCTGTGTTTGCTGTATTTAAATTGTTAAGAAACAGCATGCCCAAAGTTAATTAACCTGTGGTCTACGAATTAAATTAAATTATAAAATGTCTTTAAAAAAAACTCACTGTTTGGTTTTGATACGTAAGATTTCATTTCTATTCACTTACTGTGAATTACAGATTATGGGTTAAATCAGGACCAGGTCTGAGAAGAGCTTCAATGTAAACTCTGAATTTATTTAAGTTAGATTGGAATAGATTTAGATTTCAATGTCTTACACAACAGAAATTAATATATAGTCTCGAGCATTCAAACTATGTATACTTATTTCCTATCATAAACTTTTATTCTTTAATATTCTTCATACACCAACCTATTCAAAGGTCAAGTTCAATATAAAGACTTAAAGTTCAAAAAGATTACAAGTGTGATTTTTATCTCATTGGGGTTTGGTGAGCTCTCCACTTTGTACTTAGAAGACAGCGTATCAGTGGAAAGTAAGGTAAAACAGTGTCAGGAGACAGGAAAGGTTCTAGAATACCAAAAGACTAGAGAGTTGAATCTGACATCATGAAATATGAACACATAGTTTTGAGGTTAGGTTCTCTATTACCATAACTACCACCAAAAAAAAAAAAAAAGTATTTTGTAAGTTAATATGTAGAGCTGCCAAAAACACAAATATGAGCTTAGACTAACAAACATATCAGGGCCTTACTGGATTCAATTTTAGGGACAATTTAACAACAAAAGAAAACTGAACCATATTTGGGGAAATGTAGTCACTACAGTTAAAGATGACCAAATATCAATGAGGAAGGAAATGGAAGTTATCCTACAGGGGCACTTGTGGGACTGACTGCCTGAAGGCTATAGTGGGGGACATGGACATTCCATTTTTTCTATAGATTTCTTTGTGCAGATGCAACCATAGGATGAGATCCGGAGTCATTATGGGATGTGCTCATAATTGTCCTGAAGGTTTAGGACAGAAAGCATTGAATAGTCTAGGCACTGTGAGAAGATGGCCCTGGGATGACAGGCAGCAGGCACAGTGGAAATCCACACACAGAGGGTCAGAGAGGGGAGGCATCCAGTCCAATTCTGACATTTTTTAAGCCAATTTTTTAAGCCAATATGGCTTAAAAAAAAAAAAAAAAAAAAAACCACTACCACATACCTGGAATTAGACTCAACAGTAGTAATAAGAGTTTCCTGAAACAACAAAGAAAAAGTAACGTAAGGCAATATCAAAACATTTTGTTGTTAACTGAATACCTGTTTTAAAATAAGATCATAATGTTTTATTCAATGGCACCTTTAAAATATGTTGAAAGGAAAAATCACATTATCACCTTTTCACTAAAATGCCACACTGTTTTTTTCCAAAATGCAAAAATAATTCTCTATTTTAAATTGCTCAAGAATATAACCTTAAAAATTTGAAAATGTTCAAGACTAAGATTAATAGTGACATAAAATATCCTGCACCCAATAGGCATCTAAATACTTTCCCACAGAAACCAAAACCAGATATCCATGAATACATACACACACCACTATCATCTTAGGACGGGCAGTGTAATCTTCAAAAGCGTAAAATGTGCAATAAAAACATTAATTGCTTTATTCGAATCCAATAGAATATAAAAAGTATACATTAAAATATACATCAGCAAATGAACAAAAAAGCCCCAGTGATCTCAAGTTCTAAAATTACAGACCACCTTTTTCTGTGCTCCTTTAGCACTGACAAGGAGGTACCAGTAAGGTTCCAGGAGGCCACCTGGCCTGCTCTTCCGGCCTCCAACACAAAAAGCCCCGCATGTGCCTTCCAGCACCTCCTGAGAGGAGCCCTTCCTGTGAGGCCAGAGTGAACTGAATGGAAAAATATATACATTCCCAACTGGCTGGAAAACTAAGGCCTAGTGAAACAAATTTTTCTGTGCTTCACACCATGTTAAAAGCATTTTTAGTACTCCACACCAGCAAAATGTTAGTGCTTCAAACAAAGTAGCCATAAATGAGGCAGCTTCAGCAAACACTCCGACGTCCAGTTTCCAGTAGCACGGATAAAAAAGCGTTAGGAAAACAATCAGCTGCTTGCTGCGAAGCCAATCCACTCTGCAGAGCATGAAGCCTGTTAAAGACACTTCTGGGAAGAGGGAAACTGTACGGTGGGGCAGAAGCGAAGCAGTCGTGACATACACCAACCTTGACCATTGCCCTCATGGCTCCTGACACGGTAGAGGGGAAAATTAGTCACTTAAAAAAAGAAAACTTCACATATATTATCTGTTTCAGCAATTTTCAATTTTAGTGTCTATAAAACATACAACTACTGCTCAATTAATTTTCAAATTTTGTACACATAAACAAAATTAACAAAGTTAGCAGAAATCAACTATGCAAATGATGTTACTGAGCTATTAGAAGCAAGACATCATCAGTTCTGAGAGCAAAGAGTTTGCTGAAGATAAATTATTATTGTGACAATGGGGAGTTAGATACGAAACATTAAACAGAAGGCAAACACACACAACCGTGACTCTTACACTGGGCATGTGTGTGCATTTTACCCAACTTGCAACTCTGTGCACCCTCAACCAGCATCTCCTACTTTGTCTTCTTACAGACATCAGTTTTAATGCTAAAATACCTCCCGAGTGCTAACACACTGGCTGCTAATATATAAAAAAGCTGCTATTATATTCTCACCATGAGCAACAATGATCCCCTAAAAACAGAACTTTAAAAAAAAACACACACTTTTTGATTTATTATCTTCTTGGCTCTATAATCCAAGCCTGAAGTACCACTTAGCATGTGGATATAAAAGCAAATTGTCTTTAGGGGCCAATGCTGTGACATCCCGCAGCTGAGTTTGGGGATAACACTATCAAATAAGTCAACAGTTAAAAGGGAGGAAGGATTCTGATTTTTAAGACAAGTTCTGCCACCTGTTTAATCCACAGCCTGGAAGCATTCCAACTTCTAGTAAAAAAAGATTAATAATTAAATCAGAGTATGTCACGTATAGTGCCTAATAAAAGTCATACAAAAAGTATAAATTATAAGTTACATATTAAAACATACAAAGCCCACGAAACTTGCCAGTCGGTCAGTTTGTCTAATTTAGCTCATTCCTTAGTGAAAACACTTTCTCCCTTAAAATACAGACAGTGTGCCTTCGTGAGACACGCAAGGCCTGGGGAAGCTCAGGAGACCAGAATGACAAGCCTGAGACGTGCGCTAGACTCGGTGCCGGGCAAGTACGTTGGAGCAAGGGGCTCAGCGAAGCTGCCTCGTCGTCCTCAACCTCACAGGAACAACGCGAGGGGCAAAGAAAAATTTATGAAACAATGCTTTGAAACTTATAACCATGAATGGGCACTGCTACTTTTAACACATTCCACCTAACCAAGTCGGATACATACAGATATGTTTAATAAAAAATGTGTGATTTCTGTGTACAGAAATATCTTACTATGGCAATGTAACACCATAGCTCCTTCGGGCAGGTTCAAGCTAATTATCGTTAGTGCACCCTATTTCACAATTCATCTAGGTTATTTTAAGCAGTACTGGGGACTGCTTCAGTACTGGGGACAAATAGCAAGGTCTCGGTATGTTAGTGCCATACTAGTGAGCTACACCTCGACCCCAAGCGGGGACATTTGGGGACATTTAAACACACACACACACACACACACACACACACAGAAATTAGAAGGTAAATAAACAGAGAAGAGAAACTATGTCTTCCTGTGAAGCGGGCTGCACTATCCTGACCTGTAAGAGTTTTAGCCAGAAGAGAAACCAAGCCTTTCATGGAGAGGCCGCGCCCTGTGGATCACAGCCGGCCTCAGCCAGAAGAGAAACAAAAGAGAAAATAGCACAAAACTTTCTTTTCATGAACTAAGAGAAGCTAGTGTTAATGAAACAAATTAGCATATACATTTAAATATTTTTGAATTGACAGCATAGGTAATTAAATTTTGGCTTCTCTTAGTTCACTGAAAAGAAAGTTTTGTGCTATTATCTGTTTGTTTCTTCTTTGTAGGAGAGAATCTTGTACTCTGAAACTACTTTGAAGATACTGATACAGTATATTAACTATTGTTATTCTCTTACCATTCTGTTATGAAATTTTGTTTGCTTTCATTAAAAAAAGAATCAGACTGCGGTATATATTTTCCAGTCTTGACATAGCTAGTTATACAGACACACAAATAAGAAACATCTCTTCTTTAAACAGAAAGCACAAAGAAGACAGACCTAGAAAAATGGGCACACATTTTCTCATATTTCGTTTTGTTTATGGCCTCTAAAGTAACTGGTAAGGGGCCGAGGATATAGCTCAACGGCACAGTACCTGCCTGGCAAGTGTCCTGAATTCGATTCCTGGTTCAAAAAAGTAAAGGTAGCTAGTAAGTTCTTGTCCCATCTTTCTCCAGCTCTGCTGTAATTTTAGCACAGTCAAAATGAAAAGATTTATACTTTCTGTTATTTACTTGAAGCAAAACTTCCCCCACAGTTGTAAAATCACAGAAGAGAGTACAAAACTCTTTAAATTCAGAGTCTGATGAGATCTGCCATACCTACCAAGCTGATCAGACATGAAGTGATACAGTGATGGACACAACAGCTCAACCTACCACCACCAACTGCGAACACTTTCTTTGATGTAGAAATCTTGATTCTCAGAATTGAGCACGTAAACTTGCTATGTCCCAAAATCATCCAAGAATTGAAGTGACAGGGGGGTAAAATATAGAACTATTGTGCGCACCCAGAGAAAAGCAAAGAGCAACGGGTGACAGTACCACACAGGGCACAGCGCGGTTATTCTGAAAGTAAATGATGAGGCTGGGTGGAAGCTGACCTCCAGCAGGAGGCTGCCATGGGGCACACACAGTCACTGTGTGCGTTCTGCTTCTGGGCATTGCGGTCAGGGGCAGGATCATGAGCCCCCCAAATCCTTGTCTTCCAGCATGTGAATGATTTGTACTACGATTAACATACTGAACACCATCAGGAAAAAAAAAAATAAAAGACCTTTCTGCAGAGAATTCAGAAAAAAAAAAAGAAAAGAGAAGAGAAAGCTTCCTATATTACAGTGTTTCAGCTATCCTAAAAGTAGCCTCAAAAAAAAAAAAAAAAGTAATCCAGTCTAATGATCTTACAGTAAGGACTCTAAGCAATTGCTCCAGACTCCTTTCGAACTCTTAAGCCCATTTTTTATCTTCCTGAAGCACTCATATTACTAACACTGAAGTTAAGCCTCTTTTTTTTTTTTTTTTTGAACAGGAAAAAGGAAAAAAAAAGGAAACTGTCTTGTAGTAAACAGTACTACTCGCGACTTTCATGGGACCGTCTGAGGGACTGAGGTGCACACGGCCTTTACCCTCACACCTCTGAATGAACACTGTACTGCAGAGCGAAGGTCACGTCCCGTCAGTACCAGCAGCAAAGTCAGCTCACCAGCTTTTACTACAAGCTGTGAAATGCTGCTGTCTGTCCTCTCTCCAGTACTACCAGCGACATACACCAAATGCAAAAATGGTACTTTCTTCCTGTCATTTGTTTGAAGCAACACTTCCCTTCATTCTTTAACTAACGACCAGGAAAAATTTTGCCTACTTGTACTTTTTTAGATACTTTGGCTACTCTCATCAATTCATACTCTGAATTTATCTTCAAACATAAATAAGGAGGACAGCTCTGAAGGAAGAACTAGTGAACCAGTACATGAAACAAGTGCAGCTTACTGAACTCACTCTGCCCAAAGATGTAGAAAAGAGAAACATGCGCAGTGCCTCAAAGATTCGGGCAGGAGGCTTCAACTCCATCAGGTTTGAAGCTGTGACAGTGAGGCTCATGTCACACACAGCTTACAGGCCAGAACTCAGTGGTACTTGTAAAAAGTAGCTCTTCGTAAGGTTAAATTTGTTTGCTTTTTCGCTGTACTGGGATTTTTCAGCATTCTACCACTGAGCCACAGTCCCAGACATCAAAAGGTATTTACTGAGAATTATCACGAAATAATTTAAGTACTGAGTTGTACAAAAATGACACACACGCTCTCTGCACAAAACATACCAACTAGTGCTTTCAAATAAAACTTCTGCTGAGCCAGCCAGTTAATAATTCATCTCATTTACAAAGAACTCTGCCAGCCTCAGTCAGGTAAGTAAATGACCTTTGCCCTGAGCATGACAGGTATTATATACAACAAAGACAACCCCTCATCCACTAACACAGCTGAGATGATCACATACTTACCGTAGGCTTGGCTAACTTTGGCCTGTCATCCTGCAAAAAATAAAAAGAAGAACACTGTGTAGTAATGAAACATCTACAGCTTCTTTCTTTTGAGATTTGTTTTAAAATTACTATTCTATAAATTACTATTCAGCAGATGACAGGTGATTTAGTGGCAAGAAGTATTTTCTATGTAGAGCTCCAAAAACTGGTATTCGTGACAGTCCTAATCGTTTGCAGATGTGTGTGGGCATTTACTGGTCCTGAACTGGAATCCTTAATTTGAGAAGCAGCTGAAGACCTGATTCTTCCCTTCTCTCCTATCAAATTCCCTTCGAGATGCTGGCTCTTATTCATGTGAACTATTTGAACCTCTGGCTGCGGGAGTCCATCACCAAAGGTGTCTATAATCGCAGGTGAACCCAGCAGCAGAGGGTAAAAGAGAACTGCTGCAGACACAGCCTGAATCTCTTCCCCCCCACGCTCAGACACTGGATGGGGAGAAAGATGGGCTGGACCTCTCTCTTCACTATGAAACTACTTCACTTCTAGGGAACTATACGGATGGAAATATACAGGCAAATAAACTTTCCAAACAGGTGAGATATATTCCTTCAAAATATTTATCTCCTACCACCAAAACAAACAAATCAATCCTCTTCACTCAATGGAGGTTGTCCTTAGATGGATTTCCTACTTCTGGGCCTTCTGCAAAAAGCCCAATATAACCTTTCCTTCACTTACCGTCATTAAAAAGCATTATTTACATCCAAGTTTTTGTGTACATTTTAAAATCTTTTTTGCAGTGTGATCACTTGGGATAAGGCGATCAGCTGATGTGTCTCATTAGAGAGAACTGCCTGCTTCTGGCAGCTCCTCCTATCCTGGCTACCACCTGTGATGTACTGGGAGCCAGGGAAGCAGAAAGGGGCCAGGTGCAGTCTTGAAGCAGAAGACAGCTCAGCACATGGCCTGGTACTCACTATCTGCTCTGAAATCCAGAGAGCTGAGCGGTGCCCGCCTGTCTTCACCTGTGTGCACAGTAAGTACACACAGAGCTCTACGTGATTTAAATTTGCTGCAGTAGGATCTATCTTCGTATCACAGCTCTGTGTTTATACAAAAGCCAAATGGGGCCAGCGTTTTTCAAAAGTCAGAGAATACACTGGGACCAAAGTTCAGGGGGTGGGGGTGGGGGTGAACAGAAAGAGGACCATATACTGTTTTACACAAGACAGAACCTATTTGTTCAATGTAACACTGCCCTAAAATCATTTTTTAGAATTAAAATATCCTCAGACTAATGAAAGTAGAAATGGGGTTTCTTAAGAAAAACATCTTCATCAAAAAAACTAGGAAAGGAAGCTATGCTGAGCTGATAGTACCTTTTCAAATGTGCTGTTTGGTGAGCTTTCACCAAAGCCTGAGCTTTTTCCTACCCAGCACAGGCACCTGGGGCTGGAGCATTCTGACTCAGAGACAGTGAAAAATGCAACCAGTGAAATGCAATGCAAATTCAGGTTGATTTACTTATAAAAAAAATTGTGTTCTCAAGTCAGGAGTTGCTTTTGTCTAACTCCTGTTAACTTTTGTGTAGATACAAATCTTTGCTTGGGTAAGGTTCAGTAGTGTTAGAAAGAAGAAAAGAACTCCAGAAACTTACGGGGTGGACTTCCCCAATGATAAATGTTTTAGACAGTTCTCTAGCATCGGTAGAATGGCCGACATCTTCAAAATTCTCCGTAGCATCACCCCCAGCTTGTTCTCTTAAGACTTCTTCCCCACCAGGATGCTGTTGAAAGGAGAGAGAGAATAAAAGTTAATATTTTTCCAGGAAAAGTAGTTTGAAGAAATGACAAGTTTATTTAGCCTAACAGGTTACTCCAGAAGTCAAGAGATGACAACAGGTGACTGCAACTGTCCACCATGCACGGTAAACACACTCTTGTGCACTCAGTGCTCGTCATGAAGATGCAGTGGTCCCCGCCCCTGACATTACTTTACTCCGTGTTCACACGGCAGCCAAGCTCCAGGCAGGTGTCATGAACATTTTGGTGATGTCGCTTTGCTTATCCATAAAGCTATCGGGACTGTTCCCCTTCATCTGTATCCAACCTATGTCTTTAGCCCTCCACCCAGGACTTTCCACCTGTGACTTTCTCAATCGAAGTGTGGACTCTGGGATGGCCACTGGCCTGAGATGATAATTTACACAGTGAAGAACAGCATGTCATTTCCCTTTGGAAGCACACTGTATGCCAAGTGTATAGGCGACAGAGCCTGTGGACAGGCAGCCTGGGCAGGATTCACTTTCCAGTAGGAAAAAAAGAAAAGCAAGTAACTTGCCCACGCTGCCACCATCAGCTACGCTCACTTCAGGGAACCGATGCAGGCATGTGACACATCTTCGTCATCTGTGATCCCTTCTCCTCCCTTTCCTGCCCCCCCTCCCCCTTCCTCTGAATAACAGTCTATATTCAGTCTTTTGTGTGCCAGCAGCATTTTATATGCTTTTATTGGTAAAACAAAGGGTACCCATGAGGCAGGGAGGCACTGTTCTTTTCCTTAAGATGCTTGGTAAGGGGGTCTATCACTGGACATACAAGAGGAGATCGAGAGATTCTCAGGCAAGAGAACTAAAGTAGTACTTGACTAAATCATATTTTATAAAGGGAAAGGGGACTTTTCTTAAATGGAGCTTGCTGCCTTGCTGCAGTTTTAATAAACACAGATCACATTTTAAAACTAAAGACAGCTGGGTGTGGTGGTGCACTGCTGCAATCCCAGCACTGGGGAGGCTGAGGCAGGAGGACTGCTGCTAGCTCGAGGTCAGTCTGAGCTACAAAGTGAGTTCAAAGCCAGCCTGAATGGCATCGTGAAACTCTGTCTCAAACACACGCACTGACACAAAGACGGAAGGAAATGCTTTTCCTTAATTCTCAGCACTCAGAAGAGAGGAAGAAAACCTCAGAGTGCTGGTATTTATCCTATCTTGGAAGCCATTCAAGTCCTATCTCTTGGGGGGCGGCACACAATTTGAGGCTGGCTCATAGAAAGGCAAGGCTTTGATCAAGGTGCCTGGCACAGTAACAGGTGAGTGAAGCCACCTGAAGATTTTCTGAAAGACTGCAGAAAATCATAAACAGGTCAAAGAGTAGGGGTGACAAAGAGGGTGGAACTCTCCCAGAGTTGGAGTCATACGGCAGCTATGCCTCCCCTTGGCGACATCCACACCAGAAGCCTGTGCTCCACAGAACTCACTATACTTCCAACATTCCACTCTGCAGTGGCAGCCGAGGCCTCTAGAGAGACAAGAAAAGCAAGAAGGGTTGGGGTGAGGGCATAGTAAGGAGAAGTGGGAAGGACTGAACGGGGCAGCAATGGGAATGTAGATCCAACTCCCCCAAAGCCAGATCTCTAGCCAAAAATATTCCATTTTTCCAAAGAGAGAATTCATTTTCTATTTATATATGCAACAAGGGCACACCAAGTGTCTCCACACCCAAGACACAACAGTAAACAAAGACAGCCCTGGTCCTGCCCGCAGGAGACCACAGCCTAGGGAAGATATTTTACAAATAGGAAAGAGACCAAGAGACTGAGGGAGGGGGGAGGGCAGGGTGTTAGGTACATGCCCCAGCTCCCCTTGACAAATGGAATCATTATGCACTAAAAAAACAAAAAAGTGAAAAACAGAAAAGCTCATTAGAATTAACAGGGATCAAACATGAGCAGTTTTCAACTTGAACTGCAGGTAAATATATCTGTTCTGAAATGATAAAAGTACAGTACTGTGTGGGAGATAACAACATTGCTGGGTGGTAGTTGTGACGCACACCTGTAATCCTAGCCTTCGGAGGCTGAGGCGAGAGGACTGCTGGGAGTTCAAGGCCAGCCTAGGCTCCAAAGTGAGTTCAGGACCTGCCTGGGCTACATATCAAGATTATGACTCAAAGAGACAAAATTTCTTTTAAATACTCAACAAACAAGAAGATAACAAAGGAACATCACCAACACTGAGGAGCAGAGATGTGAGCACAGCAGAGCAGGAAGGAAGGTCTTGCAGGACGGGGGATCCTTCAGTTCAGAAATAAAACAGTGGCTGACCAGGGCCAGAAGGAAGGAGCAAGGCAGACGGAGATAGGGCCGGGACAGGACAGGCCACACAGGAGTTTCTAGACTTCTTCAAGGATTCTGATCTTTGTTCTGTAGACAATGGCAACAAATGCAAGGGCAAATGAGGGTAAGAGAAAACCGTTCTCTAAAAGCCCTTACAGCAACTTCTGTGACAGCGGGGTAGCTCAAGGCCTGGGAACAAAGAGGTGTGAATGGGTGTGAGAGACTACCTGACAGGAATCCTAATAAGGTGAGGATGGCATAGGGACAGGACACAACACGGAACAGGATGACTCAAACATCTGGTTTGTGCAACCGAATGGATGGTGGTGCCAACTGCTGGGAGCTGAGTTAGGGAGTACTGGAGAGATACCAGGTTTTGGGTATGAACTGGTTACTGGGACATCTCCATGATTCCTCCTAGCACCCATGTATTTTATGAGTCTATAATTTCCTCACTATGCTTTTGCAGGATCTCAACTTTATGTTATCCTGACATCATACGAGAACTCCTAGGTACAAATCAGGGAATACCAATGAAATTATTAGAAAATCCTTTTACTTTTTACAGCTATGATTTTAATGGTTATTTACAGAAAAATAAACAGAAACTATGTTTGAAAAGACTATAAAGGATGGCAGAGTTTGTCGTTCACAAGGCATCCACTGCAACACTCCAATCCAATGCTAAAGATACTTTTAGGAAAACACAATACAGAATATTACTAGTCCAAAAATCTGAATCCCAAAATGCTCCAAAATCTAAAGCCTTCTGAGCATCAACGCTAGACCATGCATGAAAAATCCCATGCCTGGCTTCATGTAATGGGTTGCAGTCAAAACACAGGTGCACTAAAATATTGTAAAATATTAACTTTGGGCCATACGTGTGGTAGGAGCACATAAAACAAATGCACTGTGTATTTAGACTTGGGTCATGTCTTAGTCACTTTTTTCATCACTGGGACAAAATACCTACCACTCACAATTTAAAGGAGAAGAGGGGGTTTTTTGGCTCAAGTTTTTAGTCCATAGCTGGTGCCGCCCAGGCAGGAAGATGTGCTAGAAGACGCTGGCGGAAGCAAATTGCTGATTTTGTAACAACCAGGAAGCAGAGAGAGAAGGAGCCAGGGAGGAGACTTAAACCCACCTTACCAACCAGGCTCCATGCCTCCTAACAGAAAGTCAGCTACCGAGACCCCATGGTCAATGTTCCAAAACTTATCTGTGAGCACATGAGGTCTTCGGGGGAGATTGTTGACATAAACCATAACAAGTCCCATTCCTAACAAATATGATTATGTATATGCATGTATTTCAAAACGTGAAATTCAAAACACCTCTGGTCACAAGCACCTCGAATAAAGATACTCAATTACTGTAAACAGTTACTGTTGGCTATCAGCTTCTGAAATTTCAACTAGCTTTGTGCTAGTTCATGGCATAAACACTAGAAAAACATCTTACAGTGGATCTCTCCTCCTGGAAATGGACTCTCCCTTTGACTTCCAGGGAAACAGGCTACTCTTACTTCCCTTTCCCTTCAAATTTCCAGGGCACTGTACCTGCCCAGTGTTCCCTGTGTGCAAACCCAGGAGCACCCTGGGGCTCAGTCCTGGATGTTGTCCCCTTCCCCATCTGCAGTTACTTCCCTGGTGATCCTATCTAAAGCCAGCACTTTGATCACTATCAGCCCCCTAATGAATGCAGATGAGTAAAAACCACTCTGACCCCCCAGCTGCTGACTCCTCCCACATGTCAGTCTAGTTAACACCTCCTGTAAACAAAGACTGATGATATACACTTCAAAAGACCCAAACCAAACGTTTCACTCCTTAACCCCATGTACTCTTCCCCAATCTTTTCTTTCTCAATAAATGCTGCACCATGCTCCTACTAGTTACAGCCTGACTCTAACCACTTCGTACCTCCTCCCCCGCTACCACCCTTAAACCAACCCACGTTTCTCGCATGGACAACTCTAACTGTCTAGCTGGTTCCTGGCTTCCTTCCTACAATCAGTTCCCTGTACACCAGCTGCCACAAGGACTTTTGAAAGATGATCACTGTAATATTGGAAAGGATGATGTTAGTATAGTCTACAGTTAATCGAATAATGGAAATGCAGAGAGGAAAAAGTAATATAAAGCAAAAGATGAAATTAACAGTCATTTGAGTGATACATTAAGGAGGATAGGTTCCCACTAGTCTTTTGTCACTTTTTATAATGCCTTCTGGCTCAATGGGCACAGTTGTAAAGACTTCCAGCAGGCCTCAAACTTACCAAACCTGTTTTCCTTATCAGAACTCTTCAGCCCGGGACAGGCATAGTGGCACACAACTGCAATCCCAGCACTAGAGAGCTTGAGACAGAGGTATTCGCCACAAATTCAAGGCCAGCCCTGGCTACCTAGTGAATTCAATGCCAACCTGAAATAAAGAGAAAACAAACCACGCCACCACCCCGCAAAATGAACACCAGTCTGGGATTCGTCTTCTGCTTTGTATGTTCAGCTTCAAGGTCTTCAAGAGATTTCACCTCACACTCTGCTGCAACAGTAACTCTCAAAGCCCTTCCCAGACTTCCCCATCTAAAGTGGCCTGTTCCGTAATTCTGCACCACGACCCTTCCTGTTTTATTTTCCTTTGCAACAATTACTATTGAGTGAAGTTATTATTTCATCTCAATTTATTTGTAAGACTATAGGGATAGAAATTTTGTGTACCTTGTTCATCACTGCTCCTCCCACACTTGGCGAGTTCAATGTCTAGAAGTATGCATTGGATAAATAAGAATAGGTCTTCACCTATCAGTTTTAGAACCACTGCATACAGTTTAGTAGCTGATGTGAACTTTGTCTCATTCCAACCGCTTCATATATCTCTTTTCCCTGGACTATACCAGTTCTTACCAATCAGATCATTTAATTTCATATTTAACTGCTGTTTAACCCATTTAATCAAAATATTTCACAGGCTACTGCAAACATATGTAAGATACTGTGGGGCACAAGAAAGCCTGTGGAAAATCAGTGTGATTTGATCCACAAGAAGCACGCAATTCATTTGGAGTAAGAAATAATGGGCAAGACAGTTAGCCTTCACTGATACAGCCTCACAGTTCTGAATACAAACGAACAATGCAACAGGTCCTCGACACACAGCACACAGCGCCTATGCAGGACAGCAGGCCAGAAGCAGTTCTTTGAGGTTGGTGTGAAGAAGCCACTTGGCTTGCAGTTTGAATGCCACAGGGCTCTCCAGTGCTACCTTGCAGCACAGCCTGCTGATTCACAGCTTATCTTTTAAAAATCTTACCCCCACCCTAGACTTACTAAGGTAAACTTTGCTAATACATATCATTGAATTATGGTATACGATGTAATATATACATTGTGAAAGACGCACTCAGGCACTCCACTTGGCCAGGGAGCCGTGATGTGCCACTTGGGACCTGGTAGGGCCCCACCCAGCTACCCCAGGAACTGGGGAGCCTTAATGCATTGCGTGGTGCCTGCTGAAGGCCTGCCCAGAGTATTCTACCTAGCTGGGGAGCCTTCCTGCAAATGAGGGACTTGGTAAGGCCCCACCCAGCACAAAGAATTAACAAATCAAAGAGTTGGTTCTTTGAAAGAATAAATAAAACTGATAAGCCCCTAGCCAACCATATTTTAAAAAGGAAAGAAAAAACTCAAATCCATGCAATAAGAAATGAAAAGGGTGAAATCACTACAGACCCTGTGGAAATACAGATCATCAACACTTACTTTGAAACGCTTTACTCTGATAGGTTCGACAACAGAAGAAATGGACAAATTCCTAGAAACATATGAGTTACCAAGGCTGGATCAAGAAGATGTAAAACTGTTGAATAACCTGATTTCAGTTAATTAAATTGAAAATGTAATTAAAAACTTACCAACAAAGAAAAGCCCAGGTCCTGTGGAGTCACGGCTGACTTCTACAAGAAATTTAGGGAAGACTGAATGCTAACACTCCTCAAATCTTCAGCGAAATTGAAAGGAAAGCAATTTTCCCTAACTCATTCCTGGAAGCGAATATTACCCTAATAACAAAACCAGAGAAAGACACAACCAAAAAACAGAACTATAGGCCAGTCTCCCTAGTGGACACAGATGCAAAAATCCTCAATAAAATACTGGCAAACAGAATGCAGCAAATCATTGAGAAGCTTATATACCACAATCAAGTGAGATTCATACCAGTAATGTACGAATGGTTCAACACATGCAAATCAATAAATATGCCTTATCAATAGAGCCAGATAAGAATCACATGACCATCTCAGTAGATGCAGAAAAAGCTGGGGATAAAGTTCAAGATTCATTCATGATAAAAACCCTACGGAAAATTGGAATAGTGGGTCTTTACCTCAATCTGATAAGAGCCATCTATGACAAACCAACATCCAGCATCATACTAACTGGTCAAAAACTGAAAGTGTTCACTCTAAAATTAGGAATAAGACAAGGTGGCACACAATCACCACTTCTATTCAATATAGAGCTGGAAACATTAGCCAGAGCAATTAGACAAGAGAGAGAAATAAAAGGAATAAGGATAAGAAAGGAAGAAGTTAAATTATGATTATTTGCAGATGACATGACACTTTACATAGAAGACTCAAAAA
The DNA here is from genome assembly GCA_004027295.1 of Dolichotis patagonum. Taxonomy (NCBI): domain Eukaryota; kingdom Metazoa; phylum Chordata; class Mammalia; order Rodentia; family Caviidae; genus Dolichotis; species Dolichotis patagonum. Next base: position 60,343 of record PVJX010004324.1, read on the forward strand.
TTCCATTGAAAGACTTCTAGATGTAATAACCAAATTCAGTAATGTAGCTGGATACAAAGTCATCACTGAAAAAATAAACTCACTGAGCGAGAAATAAGGGAAGCCACACTCTTCACAATGGCATCCAAAAAAATGAAATACTTAGGAATCAATCTAACAAAGGAAGTAAAAGATCTAAAGAAAATTACAGTACTCTGAAAAAAGAAATTGAAGAGGGTTTTGGAAAGTGGAAAGACATTCCTTGTTCATGGATAGGAAGAACAAACACTGTGAAAATGGCCATTTCCCAAAATTGATAGATAGATTTAATGCAATTCCAATCAAAATACCATTAACATACATCACAGATCTAGAGAAATTATTCCTAAAACTCATCTGGAACCAGAAGAGTCCAAGAATAGCAAAGGCAATTCTGGGCAAAAAAGGCAAGGCAGGAGGCATTACAATCCCTGACTTGAAATTATATTACAAAGCTACTGTGATAAAATCAGCATGGTAGTGGAATAAAAACAGACCTGAAGATCAGTGGAATAGATTAGAAGATATAGCCACAACTAGAAACATACTCAGCTCTTTGACAAAGGAGCCAAACATGTTCACTGGAAGAAAGCCTCTTTAGTAAGTGGTGCTGGAAAAATTGGCTTTCCATATGTCAAAAACTAAAACTAGACTGATACTATCACCATGCACCAAACTAAAGTCAAAATGGATCAAAAATCTAAATATTAAAACAGAAACACTAAATCTGCTAGAAGACAAAGTAGGTAGAAATCTTGAAGACATAGGAGTAGGTAGAGAATTCATAAACAAAAAAATCAAACTGCACAGGAACTACTTCCCAGAATCAACAACTGGGATCATGTCTTATTAAAAGGTTTTTGCCTGTCAAAAGAAATCTCCAACAGAGTGAAAAGAATACCCACAAATTGGGAAAAAAATCTTAAGTCAACTGTCCCTCAGAAAAAGGACTTGTGTCTAGATAATATAAAGAATTTTTAAAAATCAGGCCCCTAAAATTCAAAGACCCAATCCAAAATGTACATCTGAAATGAATACACACTTCTCAGATGAAGAAATACAAATGGCAAATAAATACATGAAAAAAATGTTCAGCTTCATTGATCATTAGACAAATGCAAATTAAAACCACACTGAAGTTCCATCTTACTCCAGAAAGAATGGCCAGGATAAAGAAAACTACCTACAACAAATGCTGGAGAGGCTGTGGTGAAAAAGGAACTCTTCTACACTGTTGGTGGGAGTGTAGACTGGTGCAACCACCGTGGAAATCAGTGTGGAGGTTTTTTAAAAAGCTAGGATTAGAGGTCCCATTTGACTCAGCTATCCTGCTTCTGGCATATTCCCAGAAGAACTAAAAACATCATACCACAGCGATATATGCGCACCCATGTTTACAGCAGCACAATTTGTAATAGCTAAATCTTGGAAACCACCCAAATGCCCATCAACTGAGGAATGGATAAAAAAGATGTGGTACTGCTATACAATGGAGTACTACTCAGCTATAAAAAAGGATCACTTATAAAAGGCTTTTATAAGTAAATGGATGCGACTTGAGACCATACTCATAAGGGAAATAAATCAGCCTCACATGTGTAAATACCATACTACCTAGTGTAAGAAACTGAAAGAGTAAATAAGATCCAAAATCTTCAATAAATATTGTGAAAGGGTAAGAAACTGCTCAAAAGGAAAAATAACATGGAGGGAAAATGAGAAAAGGAAGGGAAAAGAAAAAAGATATGAATTTGAGTGTATACACATAAGATAGCTAAGATAATTGTAGTATTAATTCCATTAGTTCTTGGAACAGAACTGTTAATACACGATTAGATCAATTTTTCAAGTCTAAAATGGTAATCTGAGCAACTCTTGAAAATAACTATGCAAAATAACAACCATTGTTAAATTCCTATCACCTTGTTTTGAAAGCCTACATTATTATTGTTTTGGGTGTTTTGCTGTTGTTTATTTGTTTCTTTTGTTTCTTATTTTTCTTGGTTTACTAAAAAAGATTTACTCAAGCTACATAAGCCTTCTAATGTTTTTGTAGGGAGAACATCTAAGATCTACTTTTAGCAATTTCCTAGTACACTTTATTATTAACAGTTACCCCATGATGTACAATACATCCCCAGAACAAGAGTTCGGCGCACACCAAATTGGTCTGGAAGAAAAGGCTTTTTGTGGCTGACTCATCTCAGGAGAAGTCAACATGCAAGGAGCATGTGGCCAAGGACCAAGTAAGGTTTTGTGTCTATGGGGCAAGTTTTATGATCAAGCAGGACCAGTTTTGCCATCTTGCCAATCCTAGAGGTAAGGAGACGTTCTTTGTCTGTAGAATGCAATGAATGCTTACAAAGTACAACTTTATACTAATTTTATATACAATAAGAATTTCATAGCTTTAGTCATTGTTTTATAATCATTAAAAGTCTGAAGTGTTTTTCAGTTAACATTTCATTTAATGTTAGAAATACAGTTGTAATTGTGCCTGTAAATCTGAGGATGTACCAAAATCAAGGATGTACCAAATACAGTGGACCCCTGACTTACAAACCAATTGGTCCCCGAGGGCTCCTTGTAACTCAGGTTGTCAACTGAAGGCTCAAGCTCTCCACAGCCTTCAAAGTCTCTGTCCTGCACACAGGCAGATCTCAGTGTTCTCAGAGAAACGTTGGCCCAGGATTTCTCAATCAATGTTGTAATGTTCCTTCCAGAACTCTTTCAGGGGTGAACTGTATCTGAGACCATCTGGAAGCACAAGCAGCCAGGATTCAGGTCATAACCCAAGACTTTGGTTGTAAGTTAAAACTAATAATCCAGTCTGTTATAGATTAAAAACTGGTGGTCAACTTAACGCCAGCAGAATTAAATCACCATGGTGCTGAGCATAGATGTTCCAGCAGAGGAAAGCTGCCAGCATAAATAAAGACATGGAGAAAAAGAAGGGAGGCATTGAGGCATTAAGGTGTTGAGGCATTGAGGCGTTGAGGCGTTGAGGCATTGAGGCATTGTGGGTCCTCCTACATGTTGCTGTTTGAGCCACTGGTTCTCCTGGAGAAGCTCTGGTCCTTACATTGAGCATTGCTTCCTGGCTCCGGAGGGGAAGACGTGTGCCGCTTAATCTCCAGGATGAACTCGTGACGCTGGCTTCCTGGCATGTACTCCACTGTGCTTGTCGTCGGAGGTGCTCGGGACCTCCATGTTGCTGAGGATGGCTGTGGTGCTTTTCAGGACAGCCCTGGTCTTTGTTTTGAGTGTGACTTCTTGGCTCCAGTGTGGCCGAGTAGACTTCTCGGCTCTCAACCTACCAGCACAACTCCTTCATCCCACTGCCATAGACTTTCTGGCTTCCACCACTGACCTTTGGGCCCTTCCAGTACAGATTCATAAAAGAGACTGGCATGAGTCCTTCTTGTGGGATCTAGACCTCCAGCTGGACTTGTGGGAGGCATATCATGAGACCCGGGTCTTCATCTGGACTCATACAGGACACTGCATGGGATTCAGGCCCTTGATTGAATATTCTATGTCTTTGGTGTTGTGGATAGATTTCCTGAAGTTTCTTGTGTTAACTCTGGGTGACCATCATAAAATAATATTATAAATTTCATGTCCTTATTTTAATTGTTCTCCTCACAACCCCTGACTACAAAACAATCATAATCCAAGTTGTTCCTATGTCAGACGGGTCACAACTCGAGAATCCACTGCACATTCAAAAATGAAAGGACTCAGTCGTGGTGGTGCACACCTGTGATCCCAGCACTTAGGAGGCTAACACAGGAGGATGACCACAAGTTCAAGGCTGGCCTGGGCTACACAGTGAGTTTAAAGGGGTAAAAACTACGTAGGGAGATCCTGTCTCAAAAACAGGAGAGAGCCAGAGAGAGAGAAAGGAATACAAATCAGACAGAAAATGAAGTGTTGAATGAAATCAATAAATTCAAGGAAAGGAGAGGAGATAGGTTATTTAAGTTAGAGGCGAACCCTCAATATGCCAAATGGCTGGGAGGGAGGTTGAAATCACCCCTTAGTCCAAGCACCCCTCACCCCACTTAATGGTACTCAGAGAGCCTAGATGAACTCAGCCATCTCACAGTGATGTCCAACCTTTTGTTTTTTTTTGGTACCAGGGATCGAACTCATGACCTCACGTTTGCCAGGCAGGCGCTTAAGCCACTGAGCTAAATCCCCGGCCCGATGTCCAACCTTTTGACTTGCTGAAGCTGCACTGAATGAGCAGGAACTGTCTTGAGCTGCATATAAAGTATATACTATGGTTCATGTATGGAACAAAACTTCCTTTATATTTTCGTATTTGTTATTATAACATTAAAAAAGGGAGGCAGCCTGCAGGTCATAGGCTGAACCCACCTGAAGTTATACTCTTGTTTTCCTAAGACAATTAAGAGCTTAAAAAGGAAGAAAATTTATGAAACTGATAAATTATTCCTCACTAGGCAATAAACACCCATAATGAATGAAACACAATTTATAGTCTCTGGAAAATGCTAAAAAAAAAAAAAAAATCAGAAACAAACCCAGAATCCCATTTCACCTTCTGTTAACACTGTTGAGCAATATTTTCAGGCATGCACTTGTTGAGTTACTGGCTAAGAAAACAACACACTTAAACCTATGACCGACATATCACATTTCACCTACAAGCCGGCCATGTCCCTGCCCACACCACCTCTCTGCATTAAACCCTAGTGGTTATAATTTGCCAATCTAAAAAACACTTAGTGTGCGAGACATCTACCTGCTTCTCAGATTATTTTCTTCAGCAGGGAAGCCAAGGTTGTCAGGGTTAATCCACACTTAGAGCCTCCTTCAGAGGCCACACGATAAGAATCATTCATAACCAAGTTCTAAGAACCTCACTAAAGCTGGGCACGGTGGTATACACCCGTCATCCCAGTACTTGGTAGGCTGAGGCAGGAGGATCACTGGAAGTTTGAGACCAGTCTGGGCCTCAAAGTGAGCTCAAGACCAGCCTAAACTACACAGCGAGATCTTGTCTCAGAAAAACCAAAAAAAGGAGAACCTCACTAAGATACAAGAACTGCTTAACACTTAAGAGCTTAATGTTTTACACCCAGACATTAGAAAAAGAACTTACCCCAAACCTTAGAGACAAAACTCCAGTGCCCATGTATGTCACACCCTATGCTGCTCATGTGGCAAAGCCTGTCCCAGAAGGTCTTGTACCTCAGCACATCATTCTTTGTCCCCAAGACTCTCCACTCCAGTAATAATTAGTACTATTATTAGATAAAGCAAGCAACATGCAATCTTTTCCAAATGAAAATGGAAGAGTTCAATTTCCCATCCACAGAAGAAAAAATAAATATCAAGCCAAACAGAAAGTGCTTTGTAACAGCACAAAAATGAAAACACACCATGTGTCAGCAAGCAGAGTAAACACCACTCATAAAGGTATGATCTAGGGGCTACTTTACGGTAAAAGGCCAAGAATGACTAAATATGGAAGATTAGGTCTCAAATCTTATTTAGAGTAAGGCCAAAGAAAAACGCTAAGTAAAGGGAAAAATGCATTACTCTAGATTCTATAGTATTCAGGATTTTAAAAACTGTACAAAAATCTATTTCGTATTTAATAGCATGCACTAAAAATGGAGTAAGATAAAAGCTGGCAGGGTAAAATAAATTTAGATACTATTCCAGGTACAGATGATTCAATGACTAATAAATGCTTAACATTAAGGCAATAATCTCAAGGAGAAGGCAAATGTTGCTATTAAAGACTTGCTTTCAACTCACATATGCAGTCTGCAACTAGGATTTATCAGAAACTGCTTACTAAGTGAAAATATCCCCAGGCCCATTCTTCTTCCTGTTTGTTTGTATGGCAATTTTATAGTTCCCTAGACTCTACCCAGAAAACATTTGTGGAATTATCTTTTGTTGCTATATTCTTTTGTCACACATAATTTAATAAAATAAGATTGTCTTAGGCTTGATACAGATTATTTCTGTTTAGTGGTTATCCACAAGCTGTAGAATTCCTGTAGTTTAGTGGCACTGGAAAAACAAGGAATACACTTTCAAACTCACAGATGAAATGGTCTTGTTTATGTGACAGGAAAGCCCTGCATTCTTGTCAAGGAAACTAGGGAGGCTTCTTATGTGATTCCTGGCTCCAGCCCCTCACCCATTCTTGCCCCTCTATGCAGCACTATTGTAATACTCATACTCTATTGTTTTGACCATTTCTTATACCCTAACCACAACTTACAATGGTGCAAGAGTCAAACACCTCTTGAATTTCTCCACAGAGAGTATCATCACCCAAGCAGTAGCAGTACCTTCCACCGCGTAACTATGTCAGGTAGGGGAAGGCTGCTCACTGCTCTAATGCCTGTTTTTCCTTCATCTATTTTCCAATATTTTAGTTGAGAATCAGCCAGTAAGTAGAGTTCCAGCCTCCCCTGCTGCTGGATACCCATGTGATTAAATTCCGCCTAATGGAAAGCAAGCAGAAGTGTCTATGGAACGTTCCAGTGATCTTTCCCTTATAGTGCTTTTCCTTTTGTCCTCTTTTCCTCATCCTTTCCTTAATCTTGCCTGGAATAGGGATGCTGCCACTGAACTTGAAAATGAAGGCAATGCCAGGGAACCAGATGCAGGACTCCTCAAGACCTGACACACACAGTCATCATGCAGCCCTAGGGAGCAGAGGTAACTTCTTCATGACAGACGAATAAACTCCAATCTTGCTCAAGCACAGTTATTTGGGGTTGCACTGAACCTAATTTTAATCACAGTATTAACTACTTAATACTTAAGAAATACAGCCTGCCAAACACCACACCAAGTGCAGAAGCATAGAAAAGATACAGATAAACATATTTTTTAAGTCTCAAGAAAGTTAGTGTCAGGGCAACTGTTCTGAAATATATGAAGCAATTCAAGAAATATTAAAGGGCCGCAATGAATTGTTCACCAAACAGTGTTTGTTAGACTTCTGTCTAGAGAAGTAGAAACTTTAAAGAAATAATCTAAGTTCGTCTCAGATATTTAGAATTTGTTTCAACCAAGGAGGTAAAATAACCCAAAGAGGAGCACAAGCTCACAAGAAGGCTTACTGGCTGAATGTGCAAAGCACCCTTGGAGCTAGGGAAGAAGTTAGTTTGAAGAGAGAAAAAAGTATGTGAGGCTGGATATGGATGGTTAGAACACAGGGTGGAGAGGACCCAGTGCGATGCAAAGGACAATGACCTCTCTGTGATCCTGAGGGAGAACGCAACATGACAGATATGCAAGGGGCGTCTGTCTGCAGAAGACCGGAGGGGCAAGGGACTGTGCAGTGCACACGCCATGCACCACTGCCCGCGGCAGACAGATGAGTTGTTGCAGGACACCACTGCAACATGGCATGATACTGCTGAGGCTGGCACCAGGGTACAAGGCACCACAGCAGCTCAGCACCACAACAGCACAACACTGTCACGTGGTGGCACCATCCCTGCACTTGACACCATCACGCTTGCCTCACTGACCTGGTTGGGGAGGCACAGTGTTTGGCCTCTCGAGTCTGTCATTTTCCCTCAGTCCATCCTGGGCTCCAGCCTAATGGACCACTCTCAGCTTCCTGCAAAGTCTGACTTCCACCACAGCTTCGAGGCCAGGCTAGCGCAAAATCATGTAACTAAGTTGGAGCTCTAGACCCAAATGGTAGGCTGAAGGTTAAAATCACGGAAGGTTAAGAGTTTTAAAGGATCCTCAGAGACCCAACATCCTAAATTTACAGATGGAGAAAATGGGACTCCTAGGGCCTGTATCCAGACATCCCCCAAAAGCCTCATGTGGTCATAGGTGGGGCTTTGTGAAGTTGTCTAGATCTAGAGTGTCTGATTAAGAATTTGATGCTGGGACTGAGACCTCAAGGGTGGGCAGACTGGACAGAAAATACGGGACAGAAAGAGGGCTGCTGTCATTGCTGCTTGTCACGTGCTGCTTGCTACACTGGCTGCTTTCTGCCTGCCATGAACGGTTTCTCCTCTGCGATGCCCCTCGGCCAGGCCACCCTGCCTTGGAGCCAGCTGACTATGGACTGATACCTCTACAAACCATGAGCCAAAAGAAACTTTTCCTTCTGTAACTTTGGGTGTTAGGTATTTTGTGTCAGCAACAAGAAAAAAGTAACTAACACAGGGTCCCAGAGAAATGATGACCATGTCGCACTGACAGGAAAGAGGCAGGGGCCAGAGTCAGGTTTCCAACTTTCAGTGCAACTCCCCTCACTTCTTTAAACTGACAAATTGAACTATTATTTTTGTATTTTCGAACACAGTAAATATAAACACAAAAAGTTTATCATAAATCTTCTTCATAAATTTCTCTTTTGGGAAACAGAGGGAAACCTCCCTTATGCCCTCTAAAAGAAATTCTCTTATTTGCTCTACTTTCCTGTAAATTATCAAGAAAGACTCAAAAGACTAACTTCTATGGTGGTGCTCCAACTGGTTACAAGGCTGTCCCAATTAAATAGCTGAAAGGGTAGGCAGACTACACTGTAATATCACAATGCGTATTAGGTTAGTGTCTGGCCCTCTGAGAGTTTGTTAAAAATTTTTAAAAAAAGGCTAAATAACAAATAAAAAGAAAACAAGACAAACAAAAAACCCAATCCTTTGCTACCTATGTGTAATCTATGTGGACCGAAAGTCCAGCATACCTGACTCTGAAACAGGATCTTTCATTCCAAATACTTACACTGCCAAAACAAACACACACACAAAAAAGTGAACAGACTGTCCCAAAACAGTGCCTAAATAGAAAAAAGTAAAGTTAAAGCAAATAGAAAACAATTCAGGAGTTTAAAGAGCAAACAGTTTATATAAGATTTGAAATAAAATAACGATAGCCTGAGCAAACGTTTTCTGGATTGTGTTTTTCTAAGCCAGCCTAGGGTGACTGTCTCGAAGTAGGTTTGAGTTCCTTGGATTCCCTCCTGCTTATCCTTGGGCTCTGCGAAGGAGCAAACTCCTGTACAGACCCAGGGCTCCTCTCCTCACCGAATCCTCACAGGCACCATCTGAGTCACTTCTCCTCTCTACACCCACGATCCAGACACTAACTTCACATGAGCCCCAAGTGTGCATTACTCAGCTGGCTCCCAAGACCCAGCCCTGGAACATCTGCTTAGTGTCATGCTAAACACTGCAGTCACCACGATGGGAAAGTCACAGCCCCACCCTCAAAGAGTGAGTCCCATAAGGAAACTGATATGTAGACAAATACTGGCTGAGTACAGTAAGTACCAGGTACAGGAGCCATCGCACAAAAGATAGAGCAGAGAAAGGGCCAGCAGAGTGGACCAGGTTAGTAAGGAAACAGGTATCACAAAAGCCCAAAGGTATAATAAAATGGCCTTGATGTGACAATGCACAGGCAACTGTAAATAATCATGGAGGACACTTTATGTAGGGCAGGCAAGGGGTCCTGCCTCTAGAAAGAATTAACCTGCAGAGATTGGACAGCAAGAGAGATTCCCCAGAGTTCTAGCCCCGGGTAACTGTGTCATCCACTCCTTCTGTTACCTTCTAGCTTTCAATCTCTCCCTCCTACCTGAGCAGCCAGGGGAAAGACTAGGGGAAATAGTGACAATTAACAGTGGGTAACATTTAATGAATGCTAACTATATCAGGAAGTGTTCTTGGCATGTGTGTATACCCGTTTAACCCTCAGAACTAGCCTACAACTTAGGTATCCTCATGGCTATTTGACAGATACTCAAGGTGACAGAGTCAGGGAGGAGGTGGCACAGGAACAGGAACACAAGCAGTCTGACTCCAGACCAAGTTACCATGCCACTGTGTATTCCAAGAGGAAGACACTTCCCTGAGATCCGCAAGCACAGATCTAAGCACAGTTGGATCTCTATCCTCCCCCAGTCTACCAGATAGATACCAGTCTACTTATTTTTTATAAGTAAAATAATGTTTGGCCTAAAATAAAGCATGAGTCAAAGACAATTCTATGTTTGATTAGTACACCCAATCAGTATGTTTCATTCCATCATTACTAAACCTGTCAGTAGGCAAGATAAAGCAAGTAAGCTCATTAGCGATTTAACTACTCCTCTGATTCCTAAGGGTTCCTAAGTGCCTGTTTCAGTAAGAGGGAAGAGGGAAGGACTGGGCCAGACCTACTTCTAAGGGACAGAGAGTACTATTCCCCAAGCCACCGCAGGACAGGGAGCTAGCACAGTGCGCCTCTCACTTTGTGATGCAATCCAATTAAGAATAAGCAAAACCACCAAAATTAGGGCCCTGTTTTCCTTCTATGTCCAGTGTTAAGAATCATAAGTTGGATGGAGACTGTATATGGGGTAAGGGAGAAATTAAATACGCTGCCAGAAATTACTCAATTTGACTCAACAGCAATTCTGTATTGATTTTCTAATATTTAAATATAAATGTTTATTCAATCAGTAAATACCTATTGCGTCCTTTCTATGCGCAGCACTGTTCTAGGAAGTGACTATACCAATGAATAAAACAAAAATTTCTGCATGGAGCATACATTCTAACAGGAGACAGAAAAACAGTAACACAGTAAAACTAAATTAAATGGTATGATATGTGCTATAGGAAAAAACAGCTGGGGATGTAGCTGAGTGGTATAACACCTGCCTAGCATGCACAAGGTTTTAAGTTTGATCCCCAGCAAAATACACACACTCATAAAGGAGCAGAGTAATGGTGCTTAGGAGGGCAATAAACTAGAGATTTGTATCAATAAAAACAGTGGTGAGTATAATGTTAAGTGACATGAATCAGGCACACAAGCTTAAATAGCACATGATTTCTCTTACATAAGAAACCCAAATTACAAATAAAGAGCAAAATAAAAGACAGATAATCGCAAATAGAGAGGCAGATCTTTTGTAAATGGGAAGGTGACCTAAGAGATGGAAGGAGAGAGGGCAGGGAGGAAAAGGAGATGTGTTACATGAATTTATCAATTCTCCACAAGGAATGAGAGCATTATGTACTAATAAAAAATAAAAATTGAAGAAAAATAAGTAAAAACAATGATCAAAACATGACTAATTGAGGTGCTATTTAGTTAATACTTGAAGGAGATGAAGGATTGCCTATGTATTTGCTTTGTGGTCACTGAGACACAATACCAACACCCACAACTTAAAGGAAGAAAGATTTAATTCACAGTTTCACTCCATAATCAGCTGACTACAAGGCAAAGACAGTCATGGTGGAAGGATTTGCTGGAGCAAAGCTCTTAGTTTGTGGTATCCAGGAGGTAAAGTAGGACAAGAATACTAGAGCAGAAGGGGCCAGCAACCAGACATAGACCTAAAGCCATGCTTTCATGATCCTTCTCAAAGTGTATTACACCAATTCCCAAGGCTGATTTCAGTCCAGGCAAGCACAAACTCCATCATAACCACTACAGCAAATTTCAGGGAATAACTTTCCATTGCAAAGGATTTAAAACAGATCATGCTCACACTACTATCTTGAAGAATTCTGCCAAATCCTGGTCCCTTCAAAAAAGTTTCACATTTAGACCACTGTGGTCCATTTTGAGTTTGTTTTTATACAAAATGTGTTCTAGGCTTTGCATTTTCTGGCCACTGATGCCAAAACTACTGCAGAATTATTTGCTGAAAATATTTCTCCATCTTTTACCAAAATAGCTGAAAATACTTGTGTGAGTCTATTTCTGGATTCTCTTTTCTGTTTTACTGATCTATGTACACGTGTTTCTGCAAGTACCATACATTTCTGACTATTATAGCTATAACCTAAGTTGTTTGGGTTTGGTTCTTTAAAACACAGTCTCATTATGTAGCTCAGGCTAGCTATGAAGTCCCTGTATTTGCAGTGATCCTTCTGCCTCAGTCCCCCAGCGCTGGAATTACAGATATCCTGTTCCTAGCTTAAGTTTTAAATGAGGTAGTATAATTAGCCACTAAAAATTTAAATAGTGGGAACTTAGGGCGCGAGCCAACCAGTAAGCAGCCTCCCGTCCTGGTAAGTGACTGTGGTGTGGGGAGCAGCGGCCACCCCAGGGCGGGGAAACCAGAAGCAAGAGCGTCTCCTGAGATCCGCGCCATGCTGGAACTTAGGGCGCCGAGCCAACAAGTAAGCAGCCTGCTGCCTACCGGGGCGCGGGCTTAGAATCAAACATACCACACACACCCCTCTCCCCTAACAATTGGGATCCAGGGATCTGGGTATCTCTTAAGAGGTGACCAT
>PVJX010004324.1:72720-96483 GCA_004027295.1 Dolichotis patagonum
TTGATTTTGCTCTACCTAGTAGAAGAACAACTATTGTGAAGACAACGAGATATACAATGTTGCCTGTTACTGTTGTCCTGGTGACCTGCTGTGATGTTCTGTGCCAATTTCACTATACTGTCTCAATTGGCTTTATTCCATCCTTTTTTTTCTGTTTGCAGCTTCACTGTGTGTTCACTTTGTTTGCCTTAATTTTGTACCATGAACAGCTATTTCGGGGAGTATGTGGTTTGTCAACTAGTGATATATGGTTTTTTTTGAGGTTTTGTATTGTTTCTACCCTTTTTTCTGTATTGCTTTTTTTCTCTTTAAATAAAATTTTTAAAAAAATGAAAAAAAATTTAAATAGTGACTTCCCTCTTATATATCACTGCATTGTGGTGAGAATATACCGTCTGGGTCAAGGGAGATCAGGTAAAAGATATGGTGCCTTAGACTATGTTGGCAACAGTACAAGTAGTAAAAATTGGTCAGATTCTTATTATCTTACAAAAATTAAGACAACCAAAGATTCTGGGGAACTAAATATGGGGTGTGAGAAAAAGAAAAAGAGTTAAGTGTGATCCCACGGTCTCTGGTCTGAGCAACAAGATGCCACCGATTGAGGTGGAGAAAGACAAAAAAAGAGCAAGTTTTAGAATTAAAAAAAAAATCAGATATTGAGTTTTTAGTGTAGGTTTGATAATAGACAGATGCCTAAGTGAAGATGTGAAGGAGACTGGGATTCAAGAATCCAGTACTCAGGAGAGTCATCAATACAGTTAAAGCCAGGACACTGGATGAGACAGGAGAGAATGACAAACCTTTAGCCTCCAGGGTTTCAACACTGAGGTCAGAGATAAGAGAAAGCAAAACAGGAGACAGAAAACCTGACCCAAGGTAAAAGGCAACCAGAAGGGGATGGCAGTCAGGAGCCAATGCAGAAAGAGCATTTCTAACAGTGGTGACCATCTATATCATGTCCCGCTGATAAGTCAGAGAACTGAGTAGTGACAAGTGATGTCACAGCAGATCTTGGCAAGAACAGTTTTGGTATACTGGCAGGGATTCAAAGAACAGAAGAGATGGATTGGAGAGCATAAAGGAGAGGATTTAGAATCAGGAGGCCTAACAGTCCTTTCAGATGCTTCACTACACAAGGGAGTTAAAAATGAGAAATAATAGGGAAGTTGAGCGCCCAAGTTGTAATATGTGTTTTAGGACAAAGGGAAAAACTAGCTTGAATACTGATGAGGACGACACAGTGGGATAAGTGATAAGCTAAGGGACTTGCTACGCTGAGGAGAGAGTGACTAAAGAAAAGTCTCCAGTTGACAACCAGGAAACGGGACCTACTGCATACACACGGACACTGGCTTGGGAGGAAAAGCCAGGAAAATGCACAGAAAAGTGCTTCCCTCACCAGTTGCCCTTTCTTAGTGCGCACTAGACTTGTTGAACATCAGTCCTGTGTTCCTTCCTCTGAGATTACATCACAATCCAGAATTTCTCAGAAGTCCCACTGGCACTAAATGACAAATCCCCTGGGCCAGAATTTCCATGAACGACATCTGTGTGCAGGGGTGGGGGATAAAAGAGCAGTAAAGAATAAGGCGGCATCTGTATTCCTCCACCGGACTCCACCACTGAAGGATTATCTTCTAAGCACTATGTGGCCCAGCAGACAGCAATGAGAAGCCAGATGAAACGCCTGCTATCTATCTGATGCAGAGACAGGCCCAGACAAGGGAGGCAGCAGATCCTGGTTGATATAAGTACTAGAAGAGACATAAAAGAGAAAGAGGACAGAATGTTATCCTTTGGGGCTGGAATATGGAGCTGTGACCTAGAGAGCAGTGATCAAGGGAACACAGGCTGAAAGGAGAGTAGAAAACAGGTTTTGAGGCAGAAACAAGCAAGGCTGGTTTGAGAAACAGAAAGGCCATGGTGGGAGAAGGGGACAGCACTACTAGCAGAGCTGAGAGAGGCAGGCAGCAGCAATCCCCAGAGGCTTTTTAAACCAGGGCAAAGAGACAGATATTATTCTACATGTAACAGGAAAATACTAATAAGAAACAAAAAAAGAAATGACCTCATTTGCAAGATGAAGTTTTTGCTTTTTTTCTTCTTCTTCTTCTATAAAGTACATTAATGTATGATGACTTAAGCTGACAGCTTATAAAAGCCACCACCCATTGGTGCAAACCAATGAAATACTGGGGGCTTCCTCCACACAGCCGCTGTGAGACATGCACGAAACAGATTCCAGGGCATGTGCTCAGAGTCCAGAGAGAGAAAGGTGTCCTGGCAACTTGGGTGGCTGTGACAGATCAACAGCAGTGGAATACAGCGACAGATGGGAGCTGAAAACAGAAAGAAGCAGTTGGACCCCCTGAAGGAGTCATTAGAGCAGTGACTTCATCAGATTTCTAGGTAAAATGGGCTCTCCCAGGCCAGTTACTCAAGAAACATCATTCAAACAACCTTACCCTCCTCACCCGCCTGATACATGTGGGCAGCCTCTTCCTAAGCCCCTCAGATGCTGAAGAGCAGGCCCAGTAGAGGTCTTCTGTGCCAGGAACCAACTGACCCAAGACTAAAAACCCCCACGAGAAGCAGGAAGGGTGGCTTCCCTCACCTTCTAGGTAGCAACACAATAAACTGACAACAGATGGAAGGAAAAAGGCACATCTCTCTTATAACTTTCAAGGGTTTTGTTGTTCTCCACTATGACCACTTCCTGTTGTTTTCTCCCTGGGTCCTACAGAGAATTCCCAACATGAAGCAAAAACCTCAGAGGAAATAATAGCAGCTCTGTGGAAGAGATGGTTTCTTTCTCTTAAAACTGTTGCTGGTTCTCTTCAAAGCACCTCAGGACTGGTGCCTTGGCAATCAGCCCTGAAGAACTGGGGCTGTGCTCCTTCCTGGCTGAGAGACTTGAACAACTTCCCTCCTCCACAGATTGAGCGGTCGTTTGGATGATTAAAAATGCAAAGAAGGTCTGATGCATAAAAAAGCACTTAACCACTATCTACTACATAATGAGTGTTATGTAGTGGTCACTTTAACGCTGTTACTGTTAGCTCACTGGGGATTATATGAGGGGAGGAAGAAATCACTGAAGGGCATTTTACTTAATACTTTCTGATGAAGATGGAAAGAGGGAAAAGCAGGCTGGACCTATTCTATGTCCTGGTCAATGGTGGACACAACTGCACTAAGTTTGATGAACAATTCTGCCAAACAATGGCAGGCACTAGAAGAAACAAGCTGGAAACATACACCCCCAAGGTTTTCAAATACAGAGATGCCTGAGTTCTCTCAAACAATTAGGAAGCCAGGTAAAGGTGACTGGCTTTCACGGAGCCTGGCGGGTGTTACTATCACCTTCTGCTTCTTGCTCCTCTCTCTGCGTGTCCAACATTCACTCTGCTTTCAGTGTTTCCCCAGCATTTGTGCTGGCTAGAGTGCCACTGTTTTGGCATGGGCCTGACTAGAAGCATAATTCTGTAACTTCCATCCATTATCCACAGCAATGTCAGCTCGCCCTAAACAGAAGCCATTTACCAATAGGCTGCCCAAGCCAATTCTGTGTTCAAACGAACTGAGTTTGCCCCACCCTGTCTTTAACTCATTCTCCCGCCTCCCACGTTAGAATTTACTAAAAGGTGTAAGGAGCTAGTTAATAAATACACCCAGTTATACATCCTCATGAAAATTAAGTTCAAAGATAGGGGGTACATATTAAGAAAAAGGGGATGTCTTTGGGCCACTGCCATTTAGATTCCCATTCAGTCTGTTGTCACCTCTGTACACTTTTCTGATGACTTTGAACTTTTAGACAAGGAAAGTGCTGATAATTATGACTAATGTTTTTCACAAGATAGACAAAGTATTACTCTCTGCAACTGCACTTTTAAGAGAATATATATGTGCAGGGTGCTAAATTTTCTATGCATTCACTTTCTAACATTCATATGCAATTTAAGAGCAGAGGTGGATAAGCAACATTACAAGCAAGTTCCTCGGTTGCCAAGAGAACTAACATCCAGGAAAACAAACTCAGTGTGAGCCTTTATCTAGTATCACTAGGACCACGATATTCCAGGGCATGTTGTTAACACGCATCAAAATACTGTATGAAGTATACATCCTTACTTACAAAGATTTACCATACAGAGGTAATCACAGGTAGAAAACTAAACAAAACAATATACAAGAGAGAAGTGATTACCTGTGTTATGATCCATTTACACAATGAGGCAGCCAGGAAAAATATGATCAGGAAACATACGATTACAGAAATAAAATGGCATCCTCAATACAGAATTCAGTGAGAAAAGCAGCAAGTTACAAAACAGCATGGAAGGATCTTTCCATTTATGGAAAACATATTCCTGAGCAAACATGTATGTATATAGAGCTCTCTGGAGAACATTCACCAACCGGGTCACGGTGTCCATCTCTGAGTGGAGTTCTAGACAGCTTCGACTTTTTCCTTGTGCGTTCCCGTCTCATGCAATTCCTGACAATGACCATGTATTCTTTCCCCCCACAAACCAACAAAATGATACATATTTTAAAGCTCCAGAAAGGAAATGAACATAAAGCATATTCCTGGAAAGCCAAATTTGAGGTAAATATGTATATTTTGACTTATTTCTTTTACTAAAGGTGAACACCATAACTTATGAGATATGTTTTCTGAGATAAACATGTATCTACCACAAAAATTTTAGTACCAATTTTTAGTACCAATTTTGTTTGTTTTGTGCAGGGGATCGAACTCATGACCTCGTGCTTGCCAGGCAGGTGCTTATGCCACTGAGCTAAATCCCTGGCTTTTCTACCACAAAAATTAATGAAAAAATTTACAAGAACAAAAATTTTTTTTCTAGTGCTGGAGATTGAATCCAAGACCCTGCACATGCTAAGCAAGTATCATATTCTACCAATGAGCTACATCCTCAGCCCTAAGAAAACTTTTTAATCAAAATATGTAGTCATGTGAGTGCCTTCTCTTTACACTCTCCCAGTGTCTTCACATATGTCACTTCTCCCAGTGTTCACAGACCTGAGGGAGATGTGAATGACAGAAAAGTCAGCACTTTAGAATGAAGGAACTGATTTAGAGAATACCTGCCAAATTACCTGCCTAATGCTAAGATCTCAGCTAGTTTTCCTGATCCCAATCTATCACTGTCCTCTAAGTGTTGCATAGGATCAGTGTTGCTCACACTATCACAAACCAGACAGAAACTTACAGTTGCCTTCCATGGTTTTGGAAGATTTCTCAAGTTATTCACAATAAATAACGATTAGCGTGTTATTTCTTGATTTACCCAAACTGGCATAACTTGTTTTCTCTTTTTTGTGTATAATTTCATCCACTTTAAACAGAAACAAAAAGCAAAACTTAACTTTGTTTGGGTGGGTGGGGTTCAGTGTTGTTTCATTTCCTTTATTTCAAAACAAAGTAGCCTTTAGGAACATGTTCACAAAAATATCAACAGGTGACCAAAAAGAAAAAGGAGAAACATCAAAGGTGGCCTTGTGAGATGAGGTTTTGCTGCTTACCCAAGACACCTAAGTTACTATTAAAAGCACATGTAGCAATCAATGGCAGCTTTTAGTAGCATAAGAATAAAACCCTAGAAAACTTCTTGCAAAAAGTAAAGGCATTTAGTGTGTTAGTCCTAAGAATGGACAGTCTATCAATGGTAAAGTGTTTTTCAGAATTAAAGAAACAAAGTCTAAATACTCAGGCTGTCTTCCACGATCTCTGAAAGACCATAGGCCCCCTGGTTCAGAACCTTTAGTCTACACAATTTGGGAAGCCACACTCCATGAAACATAACAAAAAGTAAATTTCCTACAACAAGACCTGTTTAAGCTTGAAAAAGCCACAGTGAATAAGGAGCCAACAACTTTTGTGAGACAGCAGGCTGTCAAAGAATATAAAAGACTCAGCCACATTAGTCATTCAGAATTTCCAAACCAGTAAAAAATATTCTAAAAGAAACAAATATCATTTTTGAACTAAAGGGAGATGGCATAACTTGCACAAATTTTCAGTTATCTATTTCATATATTAAACACTCACTGGCTTTAAATGAAAGTGATAACTAAATAACTGCAATAACATCATACAATGATATTTCCACAGCTCTACTGCAAACTGAATAAATGGTGCTGTCCAAATCCCAGAAAGGGAAATACAAACCACCCTTCCATCCTAAAAAAATGAAGTCTTTATTTCAAATAATTCTCTCAAACTCCCGTAATCATTAAACCAGCAAAATATATAACCAGATATGACAAGACTCAATCTCACAAGTACAGTCTAGAAAACTAGATGTCAGGACTGAAACAAAAAACCGAACTCCAAGTACCGCAATCCTGTTAGCAGGTATTAGAAAGTAGCCGAACAGCTGCCCTAAGTGTGTAGACTGCCCTCCCGCTGAGATTTCCAACCCTCCCCCCACTGCAGGACAGAACAGAGCTTGTTTCAGGACCACAGAGTTCACGTTGCATAACAACAAAGCTTTAATTTCTGCTCTTGACCAGAAAGATAATTCTTATAATACTTTCCTGTTTCAACACCACGCATCAGATTTATACCTTTATCTAAAAACCCATGTTGAACATTCAGTAATGGTGTTGCAGCAATAAAATCACAGGCCAACCTTGACCCCCCATTGCAGAAAGAGTTCACAAATGAATAAAAGCACCTGCTGTCAAGCTATGAATTTAACATGCACTGTTCTGTTTAATTTCTATGATAATTGCATGAAATGGGCACGGAGAAGGAAGGTGGGGAGCAGAGAGGGACCCCTCCAACATCACGCTTTGTGTCTTAACAGAAAAGTAGAGTTGTTTCCATAGTTAAATAAATTAGGGAAAGATAGGTCATTGCTTAGTTAACATGTTTTATGAAATTTCTGGAGCCTTTAAAACAAAAAAGAAAGGCATGGGGGGAAGAGATCAGACACTCTGGGATCATTCCTCTGATTTAAAGCTAGGTAACAGACAAACAGTACTGACCTAATAAATAATGGAAATCAGGCAGATCTAAGAAGGAAAACGGCAGCAGTGTGTCCTGCTAATGGTCTGAATGAAGGCAACCCAAGCAGGCACAAGAAGCCACCTTGGGGAACTCTGGAACCCTTGTGTACTCAAGAGTCAGACCCAAAAGCCAAGGCCATGCGCGGGGGTAGGAAGCCAGCAAGTAAGACACTGCATAAAGCAAGAAGTGGTCACAGAAAGTAAAAGCTAGTAATTCAAATGGAAAATGGAAAAAATATGTCACCCAAAGACAGGATGTACAGAGAAGGAAAAGGCCTCTTTTAGGTTCTAAGCCCCCAAAACATGAGGAGGGTGAAAGCAGAGGTGAGAAAGAAGTCCGACACCTTAAGACTCCTCCAAATCCTCAGTTAACAGAATCAAAACAGGACTTGTGTTTCTCCCAAACTCAAGATTCCTCACACTATTCCATGTGGCTGAATGATTTCCTAGAGTCACCCCTCTTCCTCTTCACGTGATTTGAGATGTATTCTTCCCAAGCCACTTTCAAAGAGAGTGTCCCAAAAACTTTGCAAAGGAAAGAATAAAAGACTTAGTTTTCAGCTGATGTACCCACTGACAAGACTGTTCTTATCCCTTCCAGTTTGGCTTAGGAAAGTTTTGTGCAATGCCCGCCCTTTCTTTTCATGTGAATGAAATGATTTTGAGCAAATTTAGTGTTACTTGCTGTTATTACTAATAATCTTTTCTTCCTTACATATTATCTCCTGAAAAATATCTACCCTTAACAGTTGTGCACAACGTTTTAGAACTGTGATTCTCAACCAGAAGCAGCTGTGTGTCACTAGGGGCATCTGGTAATGTCTGGAGACTGTCTGTTGTCACAGTTGGGGAAAGGGTGTTGGGACCCCTAGAAGGTAGAGGCCAGGGAGGCTGCTCAGTATACTGTAATGACCAGGAAAGACCAGAAACAGGAATTATCTGGCCCAGAATGTCAACAATGCTAATATCAAAAGACACTGTTTCAGGGAAAGGTACAAGGTAAGTTAGAACTGTTTAGGGGGGTGGGTTTCTTCACAATATAAACTATCCCAATATTCTTTCACAACTGCTCCTGTGTTGAACAGACACAGAACTGAAGTGCACACTATGTATTACAACTTCAGAATTACTTATACCATTGGAGAGAGCAAAGGGACAACTGGACAGGAAGCTGCAAGTTACATGGGCCCAATGTCATCACACAAGACTGGTATTTTTTTACTTTTCCCAAATCCATTTGATTCCAAGGAGAAAAAGAAAAAGAAAGAAGAAAACAAAACTGAAACAAAATTCAAAACATGTTAATCAAGGGGCAATCACGACACTGCTCATTGTCGGCCCCAATCATTCACCCAGAGCACAAGACATCTGCATCCAATTGTCCGAACAGCACAAATTGTACCAGCACAAATCTCTCTTCAGTATAACAATCTTAACTATTTCTTATATACATATACATATGTTGTTTCAGCTTGTCACACTAATGAGACGGGACAATGTTTACACATGTGTGTCCTATTTATTTCTCTAAGGGGAATGGTCTGAAGTTGCATCCATTTACCTATAACAGTATCCAGGACTGGTAGTTTAATAAACCAAAATGGCAAATATGCTCTGTAGCTCAGAAGCAGAGAGGACAGATCTGATTCCATACTGTAAGCCTTTCCTAACTGAATCAGAATTTTATCTTCTGGCACTCTGCCAAATGACAACTGGAAAGTAAAATGTCTTACCAAGAAACATCAATTCCAGTCATTAAAAACAATCTTTTCTGGTTTTGTCCTAACTCGCATTCTCAGAAAAACAAAAATCCCTTGATTGAAACTACAATCCAGCTAAACAAAATCAGGCCTCCTATTTTGGTTCATTCCTCCCTCAAAACAAGAACAAAAAAACATTGTGAATTATTTTCATCACTTTTCGTTCTCATTTCCTGGGAGTGAAGAGTGGCAAAGTTTTATGATTCAAAAACTTCCCCAAAACAATGAAACACATCCAGAAGCAGTAAAAACAGTTACCAGAAACATCCCTTAGGTTGTACAGCAGAAATTCAAATTTAATGCAAAGAACCTTAGCAAAGGAATGTCATCCTTTGAGTTAAGCAAAGTTATTCTGCAACTCCCAACGCTGGTTAATGATCAGTTCCTACTGGAGACTTCACTCCACACTGCCTGTCCTCTTCCCCGGTACTCCTCAAGACACACACCACCTAGTGCTGACCCTTGGATGCCAAAGCACCACGGGATGAAGCCGATCACTGAGCTTCTGCGAGGTGAACACGGGTGGATGCTGGCGTGGATGGGAGGGTGGGCTCATGGGTGTCAGAGGAGAGCAGTCTGCGCCTGCCCCATCCTACTAACTCCGATCCCAGGGACTTTTCTAGCTTGACCCTACTATTCTGGGGACCTTCAGCCGGCTGGCTAGAAGTTCATTCCGGGAATAACATTGATGGATCGACTTCAGTCCCAGATGGAGCTCAGTCTATTCAAACTCAAGGCTAAAGGAAGCTTTTAAAAATCCTTCGGTAGCTGCACTCTCTCCTACAAAGTGTAGGTAGCAAGCATTCTAGGAATCGCCTGCCCCGGATCTCAGGATCCAGACCCGGCTGTACAAGTACTCCAGACCATACGACGGGCTAAGTGGCTCAATGTCGGCCCTGATGAAGCACGCTTACAATCCTAGCACCTGGGAGATTGAGGCAGGAGGATAACTGCGAGTTCGAGGCCAGCCTAAGCTACATAGTTAAAGGCTAGCCCAGACCATAAAGCAAGGCTCTGTCTAAAAAGTAAAATACCTAAATGAAATGGTTCGAGCGGCAGGGACGTTGGAGTACAACGTTGGAGCACGTTAGTGCGCAAATGTGAGGACGCGGGGACCGTTCCCAGGTGCGCACACACAAACGCACACACTCAAGGCGAAGACCCAGTGCAGACTCCGGGCGCAGACTAGGCCACAGCGCCCCAAGAGATAGGTCAAACCCCGGCCATGCTCCTTGCGCCCCCTACCGAGGTCGCGCTCCTCAACTCACCTCTTCTAGAAAGCGGGTCAAATCATACACCTTGTGGTGCAGGATCACCCAGGTGCTTTTGCTATCTTTGTGCTTCTCAATCTCTTCCAAGGTGTAGTACTTTACAGCCTGCTCCTCCTGCCCGGCCATCTCGGTATGCAACGAGCCACCCCAGGTCCAGAACACACAGCTGCGTAGGGTGCACCACAGCACTAGTTTCAGCAACCTCCACCCGGGACATTCCCCGTGCGTCCTGGCCGGGTGCCCAGGACTTGGCGGAGGCGCAAAGTGGGCGCGGACGAGGCACTGACTCTGAAGATTGGCCAATATTCCAGTCACTCAGGAATCCCCGCCCTCGGCCGAGCCCCTCCTCCAGTCCAAGCGTGCCCCCGCCCAGAGCGCGGATGTTGATTGGCTGTGAGAGCTGCGTTTCGCAATCACCCGCTGCTAGTGCAGAGTGTCGTGGAGACTGCGCAGCCGAAGGCAGAGAGATTCTTGGACTCGTGCAGTTCTGGCCTCTGGTAGTGGGCTGGAGACAGGAGCTTGAACTCTTGCTATGCGAGCTGAGGTGGACGACGACGTAGGGATGGAGATTTTGAAAACTCCATCCTTGAGAGGACAACCATGGCAGCACAGGAGTGTTTCTGAGGATATCGTGTCAACTATAATTCTATAATAACAGCTTTAGTTCGTATGTAACACGTGAATGTTTTATTTTACATCAAACAAAAATATAATACAGGGATAATTTCCAAGACAGTCAGGAAGTTGTTTTTTTAACTCTTAAATTTGAAATAATTGTAAATTCATAGGAAGTTGTAATATCATACAGAGATGTTCTGCATACCTTAAACCCATTGCCCTTCAATGGCTACGTGTTAAGGTAACTGTAAAGCAGTATCAAAACCAGGAAATGAATGTTGGCACAGTAGGTATGTGTCTTCTTCCATTCTGTTTTAAAACTTGTATAACCTTCATCAAAATCAATATGCAGAAAATGTTTCATCACCACCACAATCAAGCTAGAGGTATCTTGTTTGGGCATTTTCACTTCCTTTTTAGTGTGATCCCTAACCCCTGCCAACCAGGTAAATGCTTCCCTTCTGTGTAATATTGGCATTTCAGATGTTGTATAAATGGAATTATACATATATAAATGTATTAGTTAAGGTTCACTAGAGGAATACAGTTAATATTAAAGTATCTGTTATATGTATTTATATAGAGGATTTACCAAGAAGACTTACAATGGCTGCCTGTGGACAGGGGTGAAAGAATGCATAATGGCCATCTGCGAGGATCCAGTCAAAAGTGGAAGGCCTAGAGCTCACTGCAGAATCCAACATAAGTCCTTAGGAGAAGGGCTAAGGACCTGCATTGTGAGGTACGGTAGATGAATGTCCAGAGGCAATGAATGCCAAAGGTCCTCCAAGGAAGCAAAGAGAAGACCTCCTTTTCCATTCCCTTTTTATTCTGTCGAGGCTACAAGCCTGGCTGGTGGTTGCCACCCATGCCAAGGGTCGGTCTACTTTCCTGTTTGTGGCTTACATGTCTACATCCATAGGTATACCCAGAACTGTGCTCCATTAATCCACTAGGCATTCTTAATTCAAGTTGGCTTTTCAAGTTTGTTTATATCTAAATGTCTCCCAAAGCCTCATGTACTCATAGTTGGGACTTTGGGGAGGAAATTGGATTATGGGGTATGATAAATTAGTTCACTGATGAGATTATACCTAAATGTGAGGTTGGGAGGAGAAACCTGGTTGAGGAAGTGACCCACTGGGCCCATGTCCTGGAAGGATACAGTATCTCTTCCCCTTCCCCCTTAATCTCTATCTGCTTCCATGTAGTGAACTGTTTCTCTACTATCATGCTCTACTGCCATGGAGCCAGCCAGAGATACACTGAAACTTTTACAAACTGTGAGCTAAAATAAACCTCTCCTCCTTTAATTTGTAGGTGTAGATTTTTGCTTCAGCAACAAGGGAAGTAATTTATTATAAGGTTGATATAAAGTATTTATTCACATCACAGACTATCAGTACTCTCCATATAATTAGAAGGGGACATCACAGCAGTTGCAGGTCTCATCACATTAGCCA
Source organism: Dolichotis patagonum (assembly GCA_004027295.1). NCBI lineage: Eukaryota > Metazoa > Chordata > Mammalia > Rodentia > Caviidae > Dolichotis > Dolichotis patagonum. The sequence goes on from PVJX010004324.1 coordinate 84,877, forward strand.
ACTCCAATTTGATTGTATAAAGGATTTACTAAGAAGACTTACAATGCCCACCTGTGGAATTAAGAGTAGAAGAATGCAAAACGTCTGCCTGCATGCTGGACAGCCATAGGGCAACTCAGAAGTCAGAGGTCTAGAGCTCAGCAGAGTCTTGTGCAAGTCCATGTTGGAAAGTCAGAGAGTCTTCACTGGAAGATTGAAGACCATCCTGCAAGTCTGAAAGAACTGGAGATGAATGTCAAAGGCAATGATAGCTAAAGATCCTCCAAAGAAATGAAGGGAATACTTCTCTCTTTCCCTTTTTATTCTAAGCTACAAGCCTGTTGGTTGATGTCACCCACATCAAGGGTAGGTCTTTCCTCAGTTTGCAGCCTACATGTCAGCTATCTGTTGATATACCCAAATTGACATGTCATAGTTAATGATCATAATAACCTGACATTGTTTTTTTTCACCCACGTCAATGCCCTGGAGACCCATACAAGTTGTTGTGTATATCAGTAGTCTATTCCTTTTGATTACTGAGTTTTACTGAATGGTATGGAAGTTCTGTGGTATCATAGCTTATTTTAATCATTCACTTGTTGAGGAATAGTTCCAGTATTTTTGTTTTTTGGTTACTATAACAATGTTGCTGTGAAGAATCATACAGCTTTATATGAACATGTTTTTTTAATACAATAAATTCCAAGAATATGGCTGTTGAGAAATGCAACTATGTATCTAATTTTTGGAAACTCCCAATCTTCCACAATATTTATAGCATTTTATGTACCTACCAGCAATCCATGAAAGATCTCATTTTTGCATATCTTTTTTTTTAATTTTATTTAAAGAGAAAAAACAAAAAAGAAAACAAACAAAACAGAAAAAGGGTAGCAACAATACAGAATTCCAAAGGCAAAAAAATGAAAGAACCACAATAACAACAACAAAACAAACACAAAAACACTAAGAAATCGCCACTTGATAGGTTACATACTGTCATCCTTGGAAATAGTTGTTCAAGTTACAAAATTAAAGCACACAGAGTAGACATTCAAACAGTGAGACTATTAACAGTTCTGCTCAACAATCCAACAAAAACAGTAATGTGGTAATCTATCTTATACACTTAAACATACATTCAGTTATATCCTTTAGAGCACTTTCTTTTCCCCTCTTTTATATATATATAAATATTTTTAATTTTATTTTAAAGGTGGTAAAATTAAACACAACAAAACAGAACGGGACTTAAGAAAACATAAATTTCAAAGCTATACAACCAGGGATCTTCACTATCTGTCATATTGTCTGTTATTTTCTTCCAAATGGTTGTTCATATCTTTGCATACGGGGAGCTCATACTAAATACCATAGCCAATTTTTTCACAAGATGGGTAGTTAACTGACTCCCACTTGCTAAGGTGGGGGGGACATGGGACAGGGCCACATGAGATGTCTGATTCTCAGCCTGCCCACCGGCAAGACTCTAGCCGCCCCCCCAGAGAGGGGAGGAGTTCCTTGTTCTCCCAGCACCCCAAGTCAGCTGCATGGTGCAGGTCCCAAGGCACCAGGGTCTCTCTCCTTCAGGCCGCTGAAAGTCGGCCACACTCACAGCCACCTCCTAGAGAGGGAAGGAGCTCCTTGTTCTCCCGGCACCTCAAGTCAACCACACAGTGCAGGTCCCGATGCACCAGGGTCTGTCTCCTTCAGGCCACCGAAAGTCTGCCACACTCTCAGCTGCTCCCCAGAGAGGGGATGAGCTCCTCGTTCTCCCGGCACCCCGAGTCAACCGCATGGTGCAGGTCCTGAGGCACCAGGGTCTCTCCCCTGCAGGTCCCCCCAAAGTCCACCATACTCACCTGCTATTTCTTTCTGATGAATTGACCATTACATTTCCAAAGTTCTGAAATGACTATCAGACCACAGAAAGAATTCTCTTTAGGCTCCTGTTTGAAACCAGCAGCTACAGCAATCTGCTGGCCTTGCTTGAGGGCCATTCATTTGTGCATATCTTTACCAACATTTGGTATTCTCCTTCTTTGTAGATTAAATTTCTTTTTCTTGTTTATTTGAGACAGTCTCACTGTGTGGTTCAGGCTGGTCTTGATTTCACTGTGTAGCCCAGACTGGCCTTGAACTCATGGCAGTCCTCCTGCCTCGGCCTTGTGAGTACTGGAATTACAGGCATGCACCATCACAGCCAGAATTACATGTTCTCGTAGTATATAGAATTGTCCTTATTTGGACCATCTTGACATATGCTTATCTGCCACTTTCTTATCTTTCTTAGTGAAATATCTCTTCAGGTCTATTGCCCTTTGTGAAATTGAGCTTTTTATCAGGGACCAGGCCAAGATCCCCAGCTGCCTACAGGAGGGGGTGTTGGATGGCTCAGAGGGAGACAGTGATCTTAATGCAGATGAGGGTCTTACCATGGTGAGGATCAGTTCAGATGAGGACGGAAATGTGCAAAGCATTCTTAAGATAGCAAGTGGAAAGAGGTAGCAGGTAAATAAGGAGTTTGACCTTTTCTCCAAGTGAAAACTTCTTTTGTTAGTACTTTGTTCTCAAGGAACCAGGATGTTTTCAGCTGATATAATCTTAGCCTGGAGCATCACAGCATCACAGGACCATTTGTGACCTGCAGCATGTGGAGTTATGTTTCCACATACTGCAGCTGGCTGGCAGGTCACGATACTAGGCCTCACACAAGCCCTAGCCACAATTTAATTATGAAATGATTTTTCCCCCCAAAATTATATAGAATGGTTTCGAACAACCTTTTAATGTTGAGGTTTTTGAGAGCTTGCTTTATGCATATACTAGATATAAGCCCATAGTCAGATATGTGGTTTGGAAACATTTTCTCCAAATTTCTCACTGTATTATCAGCCTTTCTCAAAGCTTCATTTTTAAATTTGAAAAGGTACCATTTATCACTTTTTTCTTTTATTGCTTTTAGTGTTATATCTAAGAACTCTACTCAGCCTTTCTATCCCTTATATCTTATTCAGGCTATATAGGGTGGGTACTATACAGGCATTCACACACTTAATTCTAGCATGGCACCAGGAATCAGTTTAAGTGTGACACACTCAACCCAGCTACCCCTGAAAAATCCCCACCTGTGACTACATGAGGTTTTGGGGGCATGTCAAAACACAAGTCATAGTTACAATTAATTTCTCATCTGTTATTTTTTTAAAAATGTTACAGTCTTACATTCATATTTGTAATTCTTTCTTTGAGATATGATACGACTGTGTTACCTTGGTCTCAATTTCTGGGTTCAAGATCCTCCTGCTTAAATCTCGAGAGCAAGTGAGCATATAGACATATACTATTACACTCAGGTTGCAATATATCAGAGTTAACTTTTTTCATATGTGAGGAATGAGACCTGCAATGAGTTTCATTTTGCTTGAATTAAACTAATGTAGCACATTTGTTGAAAAGACTGTCATAGGGAAGGAATGATTTCCTCTACATCTCCCCAGTAGTTCTCATATGAACTACTAGGCTATATCTAAGAACTAAATCCAAGAATTGATTGACAAGAGATAGTCACAGACTGCATTAATTTTACATGTCCACAAGAACTTCAAAGAGTGAATTCTGAAGAAATGACCAAAACATGATGCTTTTATACCTTTTTTAAAATAAGGAACAGTACATTTATGAAGAATGTCAGAACAGATAGATCTCTAGATCACAGTCGTGTCTTAATTATTTTCTTGTTGCTGAGACAAAATACTGAACACATAAGGTTAAAGGAGGAAAGGTTTATTTGGCTCACACCTTGTAGAGGTTTTTGTTCATAGTAAGGTGGCTCCAAGGAACAGTGGCATGGCAGACAGGCATCACAGAGGAGAAACGGTTCATGATGAGCAGAAGATAGCAAAACAACAAGAGTCAAACACAGCCTTTCTATCCCTTATATCTTATCCAGGCTCTAAAAGGTGGGTAACACTCACACACCTAGCATTGGACCAGGAATCAGTTCAAGAATGACACACTCAACCCAGCTATCTCTGAAAAATCCCCACCTATCACTACATGAGGCTTTGGGGGCATATCAAAGCACAAGCCATAACATTCCACCCCTGGCCCCCAAAGACTCATGGATATCTGTTTAAGAAAAATGCATTTAGTCCATCTCCAAGAGTTATCAAAGTCCTAAAAGTTTCAGTATTGCTGAAAAGTCTTAGTTGAAAGTCTCATCTGAAATTTAAGGCAAATTCTTAGCTGCAAGCCCTTGTACAAATGAAAGTTAAATATTTCCAACATTCAGTGGCACAAGATAAACATTTCCATTCCAAAAATTACAAACCAGAATATAACAAGGAATGAGAACTAAAGACAAAAATCCAGCAAGGCAAATGTAAAATTGCACAGTTCCATTTCCAGCATTCCTGGCAATCTGTGTCAAGGTGTGAACTCCAAAGAGTTTGGGTGGCTTTACCCATATGGCATTTCTGGTGGTTGTAACTCCCATGGCTTCTTTCTTTGGCTGGCTTTGCTGAGTCCTTTCAGCTTTACTTTAGTGATACATGTTTCTGTCTTCTCCAACTTTCTGGGTTCTCCCCCCTACCTTTGGCTTCATACTTATAGCTTCACATACTGGCCTCTCAGGGCATCCTGCCTGGCCTCCCAGGCATTCTGAAATCTGAATGGAAGCCTTACGGACCCTACAACTCTCACTTTCTCCATGTACCTAAAACCAGCACCATGTAATACACCAAGTTCTGCTACCAACTGTAGCAGTAGCTAGTTACCAGTAGGGATCCATTACCTATGAGCCAAATCCCACGGAACAACTTCCCTAGGCAATTCTGGAACATGGTGCCTTAGGGCTGTTTTCTCAAAAGAAAGTCACTTGTGGAATTTTGAGGCTGCAAAGGGTGGAGTCCTGCTGTCTCTTGTGATGCCTCAGCACATCTTTGCTTCTGTTTTTCCTCAGCAGTCAAGATCTCCTTTGCTGTATCTTTGTAGTCCACAGCTTCCCTGGAGATTCCTTTCTGACCAAACTCAAAATGTTTTCAGTAATCCTTTTGGGCTCTTTGCTCTTGATTTTCAACATAAATCTGCCTAAAAGCCTCCAACAGTGGCCATGTCACAACCTCAACATTATAATTTCTTCTCCAAGTTAATTAGTCCACTATCCTTAATTTCGGTGTCAGGCAAAGTGGTTAAAAGCAAAACTTTGAGCTTCACATGGTGGTGTACATCTGTAATCCCAGCATTTGAGAAGCTGAGGCAGGAGGATAGTCAGCTATAAGCCAGCCTGGACCACATAGTGAAACCCTGCCTAAAACAAGCAGACAAAAAACCAAAAAACTACTTTTATGCCAGCAGCCTGAATCCAAATCATGGTTTATCAGATTCATGGTAATGACATAATAAGTATTCTAAATTACTTCCTTGCCAAATGTTTAGCACAGGGTATGGCACGTAGAAAGCAATGAATACATTCTAGCTAACATCATTATTGTTATTATTATTGTTTGTACCAGAGATCAAACTCATGACCTCACGCTTGCCAGGCAGATCTTACTCTGCTGAGCTAAATCCCTGGCCCAACACTATCATTATTGCTCAACAAAATTTCCTTGTTTTGAAAAACAAATTTGATTAAGCATCTGTCTGGCAAATACTCCATTGTAAATTAAATCCATTTTAAAGTACCTCACTGTAAAGTAAAATAAATCTAGGTAAACTTAGAGAAAACAAATCTGAGAGTAAAAGAACACAGATAATTACAAATTCTTTCTGACTTCCCCTAGAGCAAAGAAAATTTTAGGAACATTTAAAAAATCAATTTTCCCAAATTTTTCTTCAGTTAGAAATATACCATAAGAAGTAGTATATCTTCTCTTTATTACAAGACAAAAATAACCACTGTTACAATTTTCTATTCCTTTTCTAATTTCTTCTATCACTCCAGAAAAGGACTCAGTTGAGTAACTCTTTCCTGCCTATGGACAAGTAGTTACACCAACCATAGAAAGCTACTTCTCTTGCCAGGCATCCCTGTAATTCCAGCACTCAGGAGGCTGAGGCAGGAGAATTACACCAGAGGCCAATCTGGTATACATAGTTCAAGATCAGTCTGGACTACCCAGTGTGACCCTGTCTCAAAAAAGTTAAAAAAAACTCCTGTTTTCTCCTGAAAAAACACTCCAGTTAAAATATCTACACAGATAATTTTTTTTATACTCATGTCTTTTAAATGTCTTGTTGGTATAGGTTAACTTTTCCCTTCCAGAACTATCTCATAGCTAGAATACATACCATATTCAGTTGATTTCTAGATAATTCACTAACTATTAATAGTAATTCCAGTTTTTTAAATTTAAATTCATTTAAAAATAAACCATCTATGACTTGAAGTTGTTTTTATTCTGTGTATATTTATAAAACCAGTATGACTGTTGAGAGACTGACCAAATGAGTAGGAAAAGGAAATGAGTAGATAGTATCTGACTACAAAGCTAATATAATTGTCTTAAATTTATTGCTGCCATAGTGCAATATCCCTCAGAAACCTCAGACAATTTCATTATATGGAGAGCACCTTATTGTGAATACATTGTCAGTTACATTTACCCTGTAGGCACATCATGAAGGAGGAGTAATTACATAAGCTTAGTAAATGATTATAGAACATAGTTAATACAGTAAATTTATTGTTTTAATCCTTTGCTGTAAACAGCACAACAGAATAATAATAAAATGCTACAAATAAAAAAGTACTGACGTCCTATTTAATTTTGTAAAGTGTCCATGGTTCCACACTTCATTTTAGCCAAAAGGCCAAGAAGCAACATATTTATGGTTCTAGACAATCATAAAATACAGTTAGTTGATGGTGTCACCATCATCAGGTCACCCAAGTCAGAAGCTTGGGAATCACTTTGGTCATTCTCAAAATCAAGTCCATCATCAGCTCTACAGATTCTATCTACTACACATCTCTAATCAGTAGTATTCTCTTTATTTCTACTCTAGTTGCTGTAGATTTGCCTTCTGTGATTATTTGCCCAACTTGCTTTTGAAACTTCCCAATAAATTCTTCTCAACATTAGCCGTGAACTCCTCAGATCCTATATCTGGGAGGGCCCAGTCCTCTATAGAGGACATCACTACTTGCTTATGACCTTCCAGTGTCTCCTAACAGCCAGAGTTCACATTCCTTACTGCATCATGCAAGATCGTTCAAAATCTAATATCTGCCTGTCTCTCTAACTTCAGCCTTTGTCTTTTACCTAAGATCCTAGACCAACAATAGTGAGTAACTGTTAGTTCTTCATATGGCACATTTTCCTTCCCGTATCCTTTGTTTTCCCCTAAAGTACTCTATCTCTTTTCTCCCACTTCTTTTGCTCTGGCTGAGGTCTCAGGACATGTTATGACTCAGTCTAGCAGTTATGACTTGTACAAGGCCCGTGATGACCACACCCTTTCCTCTCATGGGCACTCCTTTCAGGTCTCCCTTGATTCTTTGATTATATTCCAGTCACAAATATTTGTCACATTCTGTCTGCCTGCATGACTGTCTCTCTCATTGGATCTTGAGTTCCCTGAGGGCCACCGTGGTTATGTTCGATCCTCAGCACTGAGCACAGTACCTGGCACATTTATTTTATTTTATTTTTTTTTTGTTTTGTTTTTTTGGTACCAGGGATCGAACTCATGACCTTGTGCTTGCCAGGCAGGCGCTTAAGCCACTGAGCTAAATCCCTGGCCCAACATTTATTTTTTTTTAAATAAATAAGAGTATAAGTGTGCTATAGAAAATAGACCTCGAATGCTTAGAAAATAATTATTATACTATAATACATTAAAAATGTAGATTAATTCATTTATTTGTCACTAATAAAAGTACTAGCCATAGTTCTATATCTTTTTACAGGGCTTCTACTAAGAAAAACATTTATTTATTTTCCACTCTAGGAAACAGTTGGAAATGGAGGCTAAATGCAGCAAAGGCATGAAAATACATAGTCTGAAAAGAAAAAAAAAGTATGAGATTAAAAAGTAGCAAGTCTCTTGCTTAGTAAAAATTTCTTCACATTCCTGCCATCTGTGTGGTTCCTTCCTATCACTGTGAGCTTGTGTGGGGAGCATCCCAGGATTTAGTATGAGGATTTCTTTTCTTTATATGTGTACTTTTTTTAGACTCTTCAAGTTATAATGCTCATTATTAATACAGACCTTTCCCACTCCTGTCCTATACACTGCCCTACTGTTTTGTTTTATTTTTTGTTTCAATTTGATTCAGTTTGGTTTTGAGACTGGGGCTTGCTATGTTGTTCAGGCTGGCCTTGAACTCACTGTGTAGCCCAGGCTGACCTCAAACTCGATGACCCTTGTGTTTTAGTCTTCAGTGTTGGGATTATAAGTGAGTGCCACCACACCAGTGTTGTCCTGCTCTTCCTCCTCATTTCTCAATGTCAACATGTCCAAAACCAACATGAATTCCTTTTGATTTTCATATCCAAACTTGCTCCTCTCACAGACTTGCCCTTTTTAGTTAACGGGAACCCCGTCCCCCCAAGATGGTAATACAAAACCTTGGAGTTATGCTTGACTCCTTTTTCAGACCTCACGTCAGTTTATATCTAAATCTCATTATATCTAACTTCCAGGATGCAGTTCCGTTTCATCCATTCCACTGCCACTACTCTGATGCAAGCTAAATTGCCTCCTAACTACTCTTCTTCCTTCGCTTGCATGTTGCTACTTATTTCCTCTGCTACAGCCACGATAATGGCCTTTAATCCTTTATTTTCCTATTCTCTCTCTTGCAACGTTCTCCGCTAGGCATACACATGCTCTCATCATCATGTCTTGAACACAAATGTCACTTCTCTGAAGCCTTCCCGACCACTCTTTGAAATAATGGCCTCTCCCCCACACTCCTGTTTCCTTCCCATTTTATTGTTCTCCAAGGTTCCTATCCTATTATACTAAGATTTTTCTCATTAATCTTATTATCTGTTCTCTCTCAAACCCCTTCAACCCAAACAACAATCAGAAAGAAAAAAGCCTCCAAAGAATATTAGGAATGAAAAAGCATTGTAATAAAATGCATACACCATAGTAAAGGATTGGTATATTCAAGAGAAGTGAGAAAAAGTGAATTTTTAAGCAGAAAGGAAGAAATTTATGTAAGCCATTGAAATAAAGTTCATGGGCGCTGGAGAAGTGAGGGAAGGACTGGCATCAGCTAATTTAGCTGATGCTGGGCATGTATTTTGTTGAGAACGTCTGGCCTGAATGTTGTAGTCATGAACAATGTCAAAGATAAGCATCACAGAGTAGGCGATATAGCTCAGTGGTAGTGCTGCTTATCTAGCATGCACAAGGCTCTGTATTCAAACCCTGACATAAAAAAATATTTAAAAATAAAAGATAAATTTCATTACAGAAACTGGTTCCTACCTGCAAAGGATGTTACCTTTTGGACCTTGAAAAGGTATTTAGACAGACGAACCTATACCTGCTTCCTTCATTACCTCCCAATTCTAATTTTATGTGGGCCTTGCAAGAATGATTTCATCTTGGTACCACCAGGGCAGAAAATATTGTTTACTTAATGCTGTATCACCAACCCCTAGAAAAAAGCACCTGCACATAGTAGAAGCTTAGTAAACATTTGTCAAACGAATGAGAGGCACCCGTCATGAGCTTTTAAAGACCTTCTAGTGGTGGGAGGTTCAGCACCACTAGAGGACATTTGGAAGTCACACAGGGTGGACCTGAGAATTAGTAAGAGCAGGGAGTTAGCTAGGTATGAACTGTATCTGGGTTAAGGCAGCTGGGCCAGGGAGGAAAACCTCAAACAATGCAATCAAAGAATCCTTAGATCTTAGACTCATGCCCCTAGAGGGCCCAGCATACACAATATGTAAGTTTGGAGTCAAGGCTTGTTCACCTAGGGGAAATCAAATCCCAGGCTGACCTAAATAAGCCTCATTAGCATATATTTAAAGTATGGTTCACCCCCATGCCCTTTTGTAGAGGATCATGGTCATACATATAAAACCAGTAAAGACTCACTGCCAGCTTGGCGGGGGGAGAAGGGGGAGCCATGGCCTTTTACCTGGTCCCCAAGCTCCGAAAAGCCAAGCCCAGGCCTGGGGGCCACAGCCCTCTTCGGGCTGTGCCAGTGCTCCCCGCCTGAGAGGAACTGAGGTCTCTGAGGTCCCTCGCGTTCACCCAGATGCCCAGTCCCCTCCTAATAAACTTGCTTGCTAAAGCTGCTATTTGCTTACTCTGTGCTCTTCTGACAGGGGGCCTCCTGATAATTCAATTAAGAACTAAAACTCCTTTTATAACACAGACCAACCTCTGGTAACAATGAGGGGACGCGTGCTCTAGGAGCTGCCAGAGGGCACTGAGAGCTGCTGACAGGCCAGGGGCTCGCCCGCCCTGCTTTCCCATCATGAGCGGACTTCTTGTCTCACGTGCTGGTCAGGCAATGTCGCAGCTGCCTGACCAGCACCAGGCAACTGAGAAAAGCTGAAACTGAGAAAAGCTAGTGAAAGGATTCAGTGTGTATGGACATGGGGCCTTCAGCGCACGCTAGGTGCACGGCGGCCGTGTTAGGACAGCAGGGCATGAGAGCGGGTCCCTAGGTTGACGAAACGGCGCGAGGCACTCTGAACACACGGCTATGGCAGTGCCAGTAGTATACATCAGCCCTGAGCGCTGGGCCTGCCGGGAGCACGCGGCCTCCTGGGAGCTGGAGGCCCTCGGTAGCAGTGATTCCCGAGAGCGACTAAGGTGAGGGAGCGCGCAGGGCCTGCTGGGAGCTGCGCCCTGGCCTATTTAAGATGGCTGAGCAGAGCCCGGGTAATGCCGGGAGCGAAAGACCCCCGGGGCCGGGTGGGGCTGTGCTGAGGAGAACTCCAGAGCCACGGTGAGCGGCCCAAGGGGTGGCCTCTGCTCCAGTGAGTGAACCCGCTGTGGGCTTTGTGTACTCTCCGCCTTGGCCTCACCACGTCTGGTTTCCTAGGGAGCGCCGGGGCGTCTGGGCCTCAGGAGGCCGCGGCTTTGGAGCTTTAATCCGGTTTAGAAATATCTTCCCAATTTTATGTCCCATTGTTAGCAAACTGTCCCTTAGACAAAAGAGGGAGACGCTCTTGTGTTGAATTCCTAGTGCGTGATTGCTTTTCTTCTGAGGGAAAATTTGTTGATACTTAGAAGTGTAAAGTACTACAGACCAGGTTACCTTCCACCGATGTATTTTGTATGTTTGAGGGCTTGAGCTTGAATAAATCGCTTTATATTTATACAGCATCCCAATGTAAGATCGGTGTCGCGCAGAAGAAGACTCCAAGGACTCAAGTCTCGTATGGTGACAGGGGTTTATTTCCACGCGCGTGGGGTCCACCAAGCAAGCAAGCCAGGAGGACCCCGAGTGGGGTTTGTGCAGGGTTTTTAAGCTATAGAACAAAGGGAGGTGGGGATAATGCAAGCGCGGGTACAGAAGCAGATGGCATTGGTTAGTTTGGACGGCGTGAGTCTTGTCATGAACGGGTTGGATGTTGCTAAGGGGAAAGATGACTCTGGGGTGAGGAGATAGTAGGGTCAGGGTTGGGGTCAGCCCGCCTTTGG